>WNWK01058342.1:0-10483 GCA_009830355.1 Cherax destructor | reverse complement strand
AACCATCTTTGATTTTTTTTTAATGTCACCTTTAAATTTATAACATTTTAGTTTTTTTTTAAATTTTGTACAGTGATACAGGGCCCCCCGTTACGTTGGCGCAGATTACGTTAAATTCGGAAACGATACCTTTTTCCAAAAAAATATTGGTTGGGAAAAACGATGATCCCCGGAATATGCTATTTGTCTTGGATGCGACCGGCCTCGGCCCCGGTCCATCCAGAGTCAGTGTGCCATTGTTTACCAGCGGTACAGCCACCCATGCATTCATACCATACATTGTCATTATTCCATTGTTTTGTCTTGCAACGCAAAAAGCCCCAGGGGGCCCAAAAAGCCCTAGTGCCAGCCCGGGAAAGGGCCGAGGGAGAATGTCTTCTTAAGTGTTCCAGTGATTCACGATATATTTTGATACTAAAACAGGGGGATTTAAAAAAGCTAAGCCCCAGCCAGCGATAAATTAGCACTAACAGTGTAAATGTTGCCATTAATTTAAAAAAATACGACACAAAACTTAACCTCAATTTTTGGAGTTATATAGGCGATAAACACTCCGGTCGGGGGGATTTTTTTTTAATTATTTTCGGGCCCCATAACCCCCAAAAAACAAACAACACCAGTCCTCACATTCGGGGAAACATTTTATTCATTCTAAAAATGTCATGCTATGTTATTAATATTGTTTATTATGTATTTAGATGGGGATAGATAAATAATCCATAGAGTTTATATTAGTGTATTTTGAAGGACTATCTTGTCCTGTCCACAAACACCCCCCCTGTCATGGCACAATTCCAAACACCCAAAAAAAATTCGGAACACTTTTTTGAGCAACAGGGTCCAGTGATTAACCCAGGCTTAAAAAAACAAAGAAGGAATACAAAAAAGGATTGGTACCGGTTTAAGGAAAGGGGGGTTTCCCTTCCAAAACTAGCAACTCTCCTTCCTCTCCCCCCCTTTCCCCTTTTCCAAAAACAACAACTCTTCAAAAAAGGAATGTCAAATTATTACTGTTTTATGTACTTTATATCTCATTCTTTCTCGTAATTTAATGGGGGAAAAACATTTAAATACTTTTGGGTGTCTGAAACAGATTAATTGAATTTCCATTATTTCTTGGGGGGAAAATAGATTGGGTTTTAAATTATACAGTATTCGGTTTAAGTTAACCCCCCGGGGCCCGATTAATCACGTAATCCGGGGCCCCTGTTTTTTTGTAATAAATAAAAAAAATCAGCTCTAATATACGGGGGGCCTTTATTTAACACGGGAGTTTTTTTCCTGAAACGCCGTGTTAGGTAAACCGTGTTGATAAACTGAAAAACGTATGGGAAAAATGGGTTTTCTTCCCAAAAACCCCAAAAAAAGCCAAATAACTTTTTTAGACCTCCAGATCTTACAAAAATAAAAGTGAGGAGGAATACAGTGAACCCTCAAGTTTCATGATTAATCCGTTTCCAGAGAGTCTGCCGAAGGCGAAATTCAAAATAAAAACCATTTTCCCCATAAGAAAAAAATTTAAATCCAATTAATCCTTCCAGACACCCAAAAGTTTAAACAAAAAAAATTTTTTTAGCTTACTATAATTTACATACAGAAAACAATGAAGCTCAAGTAAAAAACAATAATAACTGATACTTACCTTTTTAAGACTTTTTCTTGGTGTTTGGAAGACAGGAGGAGGGGAGGGATGGAAATTTCCTAGTTTTTTGGAAAAATCCTTCCATAAAACTTCAGGTAACAAGTCCTTTTCTAACTTCCCTTCTTTTTTTAATGCCACTAGGCCCCACTTGAAGTCACTGGTGTGGAAAAATTCTCCAAAGGAGGGTTATGCGCCCTTTCTACCCTTGTTAAGGTCCCCCCCCTTTTCCCCGCCCTTAGGAAAGGGCCAGACAAGCGTGTCTGGGTGCAAAAACAAATTCCAAAGATGTACTGACCACAGAGTGCCGGTGTTGTCTGACCAAAGTAGCAGTGAGTGTATATGGGGTTTGACATTTGAGATAAATGTAACTCTTTCGTGGGAAAAAATTATAGTAAACTGCTGTATTTCTACACTTAAACAATACAACCCTGTGTTCCATAATCAAAGTTTTAGAGAACACAAGCATTTTTTTGCCACTTGTGGCATGAGCAGTTGTTGAACTTGTGCTGATGTCAGCGATACAGGACCGAGGCTGCAGGTTGTTGAAATCGGCCACGAAAAGCGGGTCATATGGCGAAAGGGTTTTAACAAACAAAGACTAGTCGTCGCGTCCGTTATTTAATTTAATCTCCACGGGCGTGGAAATCGGATAAGAACTCTGTTCCAGCGCGTTTAGTGAATAACATGGCGGTATATTCAGAAGTTAAATTCTTAACTGCTAAAAGACAAATGAAAGGGGGCAATGAAGTGAACTCCCCAGAAACAAGACGGTGACTCATCAGCGGCATTCTACAATCAAGACAGCATTTCTCCGTTTGGTGGAGTCAACACCATGCTCACGTTACCGAGCAGGTATGTTTTATGTTCTTGTCAGGCAGGGGACTGCGCGGTTCTTGTATGTCAAGAGCATCAAAATTTACCTATTGATAGCGGTTATGCGTGGACTTTTAAGTCCAAACACGTAGTGTTAATTCAGTCTGAGGTAATGTCTGAAAGATACGAGCATACGCTCCTTTGGGGCAATATTTATAACCACTTGATGTTTTAACACGCCCTGTGGAGAATGAGGCCATGGATGTATCCTCTGAAGGTCAACACCTTCCAGAGGAACATCCATGGCTGCAGATATCTTGGATTCATCAATAAGCTAAGTAGCAATCTTAACAGTCTATTATATCGTAGGAGCAATTCCTCCACAGTTTTGGTCCTTACGAACCGGAAGTTTTAGTCGTATTCGAACCAGGAGAGTGGCCAATTGGTCCACAGATATATACTCCAGTGTATAAGTATCTACGCTCCAAGGTCCTTCGAGAAAAAACATAAAACTAGTGTTTTTACAAAAAGAAACCAGAATATACGAGTCCCTACTCTCATTCAAAAGAGCATGGGAAGCTCTCGCGGTATAGAAAAGCGAGCCTTTAGTGAACAACAATTAAGGTGGACAGGAATACAGGCTATCTGCCGCAAAACTTTGTCACAGAAACCTGCAACCAGTGGTCAGACACCTGTCCCAACACCTGCAATACCTGCCACACCTGGTGTTGGCTTCCAAGTCTTCCTAAATTGTTGCCTATTTTTGAAGGTAATGATTATGAAGAGTTAAATTAGTGGGTTTAATTCTTTAGTGAATTCACGTACTGACATAGATGAGATAGCTAAGTTCCATTATCTCAGATATCTCGTGAAAGTGAACCCTATGAACTGATTAAATCATTTCCGGTGGTCAAAGGCAATTTGCTCTAGCCTTACGTGTCTTAGCAGATAATTACCTTGATGCTGACAAAGCCGAGGGTTAGACATGTAGTCTTAATATCAAGCTTGAAACCACCCAAACATTGTCTTTCAGACTTACAGTCATTTAGAATCACATTAGACAATAGTCTTAGAACTCTAGAAGTTAAATATAACCTAAGGCAATGTAGGTGGTTTATCAGTGGTATTATACAAGATAAACTGTCACACAAACCATTGAGCGTTTAAATTTATGTTCAATAAACGCTATTTCACTTTGAAGGAAATTAGCAATGGTTTACAAACAATAGTCTCATGCATGCAAGAACGAGACAAGAGAGAAATCCACCAATCCTGTTGTGGATAATAAACCTTCAATCTCAGTACAAAAAGTGTCCTACTCCCACTAAACCACATAATGGAAATCCCATGTAGGCACTTTATCAAGCTGTAAACACAACAGATAGTAAACAGACTGTCACACAAAAACGTACTCCAAAATGTGTACTTTGTGATGGAACACTTGGGCACAGTTTTGCATTCAATACACAACAATGGAGCAGGAAACAACATGTTCAACAGCTGAAAAGGTGCACTAAGTGTTTAGGTGAACACAAGGGAGGTAAATGCTCACTGAAGAAGTGTTTTAAATGCAAGGAATGCATCCTACAGCATTATGCCCAAGCACTTATGCTGAACAACTGACTTCCACAGAGTCAGGAAGTCAACAAACAACAGCATTAAATGTGAGAGATAAGTCTCACAAATACTGCTCTCAATGGCTTCAGTAGAGTTATCCCATAAATTACACAAAACCAATGTGTTTAACACTATTTGATCAAGGCCCCGAGGTCTTTATAAGGCGCAACGTGTTGCAAAAACTGAATAAACAACCCCATGCCAAAATACAGTTAGCTATAGCTGGATTTTCCAAAGTTCTGGTAAGCAGAAATATGACCTGCAGATTCATGTTGGTCTAGGAAACAGGAAAAGACAGTAGAAGCTGTGGTAGTCGATGATTTGCCTAAGTCAGTGCAGATCCAGGATTAAGAGATACAGTTGCAGCACTGAAGGCAGCCAAGGTCAAGTTAGCCTGTCCTGGACATACAGACGGACACAATTAGTCAATTGATTTAATCATTGGAAGTTATTACTATCACTGTTTTGTGGAAAATATAGTAAGTAAACATGATGTTCACTTGCTGAAAACAGCTGGGAGCCATATGATATGTGGTCCAATTCCCTCTCAAAGCGGGAAAGAAGCTGAAATTGATTCAGTAGAAAATGTACTAGTTACAAGAATAACTGCTGATCATGTACCCCAACAAAAATTGTCATTACTGGAAGAAATGAATGAGCCAGTTGATAAGTTGTGGGATTTAGATCGATAAGTTTTGATGTACGTAAATAAACCAAGCCCACAGGAGTCTGAGACTTATAACTAATATTTGGACACTGTCAATATGAAGATGGACATATTGGTTGGTTACCATGGAAATTGAATCCACCACATCTACCTAGCAATTATCATGGCTTTTGGACAAATGAAAGCACAAATCCATGAGCTCAGGAAGAATCCAGAGCTGCTGACTGTCTATGATAATATCATACAAGAACAGTTAGACAATAAATTCATTGAGAAATAGTCAAAGATAAGTTGAAGAAAGATGCTCATTATCTACCGCACCACGGAGTCAGGAAAATTCTGAAACCACTCCACTACATTTGTATACAATTGCAGCCACGTCAAATAAAAATGTAAAGCCTTAAGACTGTCTGATGACCGGACCCTCACTAACTGAGAAGCTTGGAGACGTGTTAATGAAATTTGCACTAATCCATATGCCTACAGGTGATATTTCCAAAGCTTTCTTAAGAGTAGGACTACAATAGAAAGAGATTATACTTGATTCTTGTGGCCAGAAAATCCACATGATCCTCAAAGTCCTGTGAAAACTTATCGTTTAAGTCAGTATTATTTGGTGCAACATCCTCTCCATTCTTACTAGAAGCTACTCTTAACCCTTTCGGGGTCGGTGCCGTACTAGTATGTTTACGAGCAGGGGTTGGTCCGTACTAGTATGCCCAAATTCTAGCGGCCTCAATTTAAGCAGAAAACGTCTGGTAGGCATACATATGAAAGAATGGGTCTGTGTCGCAGTATAAAAAATCCTGCAGTCACACTGCATAATGAGAAAAAAAACTGACCGTTTTTTCGATTAAAACAACTACTTTGCAGTCGATTTTCATTATGGTATTTATTGATGTATTCGTTTCCTTGGTCTCATGTGATAGAATGGAAGATATATTACAGAAATAGAGATGATTTTGATTGGTATGACAATGACAAGTACCTTGAAATTGAGTCAAATTAGCGAAAATGTTCGATTTTGACGATGTTCAAAGTAAACAAATCACACCATGCCTCAATACACATCAACTGGCGAGTCTTATATTCATGCACAAGTGCTCTGATATTATTTATACCATTTTTACAATGATGCAGTTGTATACATAACAGTAAATCTTCTATTTATTGTGAGAATAAAAATTCAAAATGAAAAGCAAAAGTATAATGGAACAGGGGCCTGGAGACGTGACTAATGAACAGAGAACATGTTATTTTAGTGCTAGGAATGTCTGCCTTGTTTACTCTGGACCCTATTTTGAAATTGGCATCGTTTGGAATTTGTGTGAAATTGGAAAATTGCCATTTTCTGACCACTATTTTGGGTAGATGGAAATTGGTAAATAGGCGGTTTCTTGTACTCAATCGATAGAAGAAATGGGACAAATTGATACTGTTGGCTTATGTCCCTGTACTTGCTAATCTTCTACTACTCCCTGTGGTCAGCAGGTCCTCCCTGTCGCCCGACACCATTGGAATTTGTCGAAAATAGGGCTCAAAGTGGGCAAAATCGCCGTGCGTAAGTGTCATGGCTACTCAACTCGAAGCATAATTCCGTTAGTTTTCGATCAAATTTCATAATTTTGGTGGCGTTATGATCGGAAAAAGATTCTCTATCATTTCATAAGAAAAAATTAATTTTTTTTTTCCAAAAAAATTTCGACCCCAGGAACACTTTCCTGAGAAGGCCTGTCGACCCCCAAAGGGTTAATACACATTTGAAGAAATCTGAAAGTCCCTTCAAAGAAACCTTAAAGAAAAGTTTCTATATGGACAATCTTCAAGGTACTATGGATAACGAGGAGGATTTGAAATCCTTATACGTACAGAGAAGCTAACAAGGAGATGAAAGAAGCAAATATGCCTCTAAGGATGTGGAATACTAATTCAAATCAATTAAGGGAACTTATCAAAGATTTCCCTGAAGCTGAAATTCCTGAATGCAACATGCTTGGACTTAATTGGAACACACTTGAAGACACTTTGAGCCCCAAAAGGATAACCAATAAATCAAGCAGTACACTTACTAAACGTAGTTTACTGTCAGAGGTATCACAATGCTTTGATCCTCTAGGACTCGTCTCACCAATTACCATAAAAGGTAAAATACTTGTACAAGAAGCATGGAAGCTCAAAATAGGTTGGGATGAGAACTTGCCTCTAGAAATGAGTCAAGAATGGATGAAATATCCAAGGAGTTTAAACAACTTCATAAAATTAAATTTCCCAGACAAATAGGTCAAAGGAAACAAGTAACATTACATGTGTTCTGTGATGCGTCAACCAGAGGTTATGGCGCTGTAGCTTACATGAGTAACGCTGAAGGAAGTACTTTAATTACTTCAAAGGCCAGGGTTGCACCCTTGAAGGTCAGAACAGTACCACAATTGGAACTGACAGCACTCTATGTAGGTACAAAATTAGCTGTCTATCTCAACAAAGTCACTTGATCATCTCACTATTGAAAAACTGTAATCTGGAGTGACAATGAAGCAGTTCTCCAGTGGTTAAGAAATAATAAGAGTAAGTTGGTCTATGTACAGAATAGAGTAGCAGAAATAAAGAGAGATGCAGAGAGATTATGTCTTTCTCCGTCTCTACAAAGAGAACCCAGCTGACATGTTGTCACGTGGTGTCACTCAAGAACATTGTGGATAATAAATTATGGCTCCACGGACCTAACTGGCTCTCTAATGAAAATAACTGGCCACAGCAAAAAGCTTACATTATGCCAGAAGAAACAGTCTGCTTGAACACAACAGAAATAATCTGTTTACATACTACAGACACAAAAGAAATAGTCATTGATGGATCTAAATACTCATCATTGGGTAAACTCTTAAGAGTTACAGCTCTTGTCTTTAAATTCATTAAAGGGATAAAACCTAATTATGAATTACTTGAACCCATTAAATACTGGATAAAGTTAATACAGAAAGACGTTTTCTCTACAGAGTATAGATTTCTGGAAACTCAGGATAAATCACCAAAGAAACCTGATATGATTAATTCTTTAGGACTTTATCTCGACTCAGAAAAGATTATAAGATGTCGAGGAAGAATTCATAATTCTTCACTACCTAAGGAAACAATACATAAAGTATTGATCCCCAAGAATCATTGGCTAACAAGAATGATTATTCAGAATGCCCACAGTAACGTGTTACATGGTGGTGTAGCTGACACTCTTTGTCACATACGACAATCCCGGATACCTCAAGGTCGGCAAAGTGTGAAGAAACAAATAAGGGACTGTATTACTTGTCGTCATTATGATATGCGAGTATGTCAGTATCCAGGTCCACCTCCATACCCTTCTGAAAGAGTATGTCATGTCACTCCATTTGAGGTGACAGGTGTAGATTACACAGGACCAATAATTTTAACTAAAACAGTTGACAGTTCCTATAAAGTGTACATGTTTTGTTTCACCTGTCTACAACTAGAGCAGTACATCTAGAAGTAGCTACTGATATGTCTGCTGAAACCTTTATCAAATTATTTAGAAGGTTTGCAGCCAGAAGGGCATGTCCCAGGCTGATGATATCCAGACAATGCAACAATTTTGTTGCTGGTGCTGCTTACATAAACAAGATTTTTGAGCAGCCTGAAGTACAACAGATGCTGAATCAAGCGCACTGTCGTTTGGAGATTCATTCCTCCTAAATCCCCATGGCACGGGCGGATTTTACGAAAGAATGATAGGCATTGTAAACGTTGTTTAAGGAAGACTCTTCATCGTCAGAGAATCGACTTAGAAAATTTCAGTACAGTCATAACTGAAATAGAAAATAGAGTCAACAACAGACCTTTAACGTATGTTACCGATGATCTGGACAATTTAGAAGTGTTAAGTCCATCCCATTTACTACATGGCAGAAGGCTCGAACCTGTTCCTCCCATGAATGATAAAGAAATCAAAGAGGATCCTACTCACTTCGAACCTGAGCAACTCAGACGTAAATTCAAACACCTTAATAAAGTGATTGAACGCTGGGAGAAAATTTGGCGAAGACTATCTCACCTCATTGAGAGAACACTTCTATGGAGCTGGTGTTCCAGAAAATTATAAGTCCTTAAGACCTGGTGACAGTGATTATTAACAATGATGGTCCGAGGTCCCAATGGCCTATTGGAAAAATTGTGACCATATATCCTGATGCAAATGGAATCATCAGGACAGTTGATGTTTTGAGCAAAGGTGTAGTGAATAAGCGGACCATAGATAAATTAGTGCTATTAGAATTACACAGTGTTGAAAACAAAAATAAAATTAGTGATTCTCCAGAAACCACACAGACTGAAGCTGTTCAGAAAAGACAAGCAGCAGTGATGGCGAGTGAGAAAATCAAATTAATGTTAAGCGATGAGTAGTTTACTTTCAGTAAACTTTCGCTGCCCCCCAGTGTGGAGAAAATTCTCCAAAGGAGGGGGGTTATGCACCCTTTCTACCCTTGTTAAGGGCCCCACCCTTTCCGCCCTTAGGAAAGGGCCAGACGAGGCGTGTCTGGGTGCAAAAACAAATTAACACAGACCAGATGTACTGACCACAGAGTGTCACGTGTTGTCTGACCAAGTAGCAGCAAGTGTATATGTGAGTTAATAGACATTTGAATAAATGTAACTCTTTGCCGTAACAGAAAATTATAGTAAACTGCTGTATTAGTTTCTATACTTCAATACAATCATGTGTTCCAGTGATCAAAGTATTTAGAGAACACAAGCATTTTTATTGCACTTTGGACATGTACAGTTGTTGAACTTGTGCTGATGTCAGCGTCAGGCACCAAGGCTGCAAAGTTAGATTGAAATCGGCCACCGAAGAAGCGGGTCATATGGAGAAGGGTTTAACCAAAAAGACATTAGTGCGCGTCTGTTATTCTAATTTAATCTCCACTAACGTCGGAAATCGGATAAGAACTCTGTTCCAGGCAGTTTAGTGAATAACATGGGTATATTCAGAAAGTGCGCAGCTTCTTTACTGCTAAAAGACAAACGTAGAGACAATCGCAAGTGAACTCCCATGAAACAAGACAGTAACTCATCAGCGGCATTCTACAATCAAGACAGCATTTCTGCCGTATATGGTGGAGTCCACCATAGCTCCCACGTTACCGAGCAAGGTATGTTTTATGTTCTTGTCAGGCAGGGAACTGCCAGTTCTTGTATGTCAAGGCATCAAAATTACCTATTGACGACGGTTATCGTGGACTTTTAAGTCCAAACACGAGTGTTAAATCAGTCTGGACTGAGATATGAGCATACGCTCCTTTGGGGCAATATATTATAACCACTTGATGTTTTAACTTACAGCCCCTGTGGAGATGAGGCCATGGATGTATCCTCTGTGAAGGTGTTGAGGATGGCTGGACATCTTGGATTCATCAATAAGCTAAGTAGAAGCTTAACAGTCTATTATATCGTAGGAGCACATTCCTCCCCTGGACCCCTGTCCAAAAAATTGTTCAGAGTGCTCTGTTTCTGGCGTCTCTTTCAAATTTACCTAAAATGGGACAAGGCATTGTCATTGAACATGTTCGCAGACACAGCCTACAACAGCTTTGTTAGGGTGATGTTCCTCAACAAACGTTTGCACCTCACTCCCTTTGCACAAATTTAATCTTTGAAGAAGGCACCTTCCGTCTCTCTTCCTCCTCCTGTGAAGCAATTTCCTCAGCTGTGCTCTGTTGCTGTTGAAGTTG
>WNWK01058341.1:0-10483 GCA_009830355.1 Cherax destructor | reverse complement strand
AGGTGTGTATGTGATGAGTGGTCTTATGAGAGCCTTGTACAGGTGGAGTTTGGTGTTTGGGTGTGAGTCTCTGAGTTTGAACAGTCTACCAAGGGCATTACTGGCCATAACTCTTTTAGTGTTTATGTGGGTGTGTATTCTCAGGAAACCCTTTCTATAATCCTCGATTTAAGTTGCCAATTACTCATTTTTCTAAATTCGACATAAGAACATATGAACATAAGAAAGAAGGAACACTGCAGCAGGCCCACTGGCCCATGCGAGGCAGGTCCAAGTCTCCCACCGGCCAGAGCCAATGTCCCGACCCAGCCAGGTCAGGTTACATTCACTTAAGGAAGGAGCACGGCATCTGACCTAGTAGCACAAACTAGTCAGGTCCAACTCACACCCACCCGCACCCACTCATATATTTATCTAGCCTATTTTTAAAACTACACAACGTTTTAGCCTCTATAACTGTACTCGGGAGTTTGTTCCACTCATCGACAACTCTATTACCAAACCAATGCTTTCCTATATCCTTCCTGAATCTGAATTTATCCAACTTAAAGCCATTGCTGCGAGTCCTGTCAATACTAGATATTTTTAGCACGCTATTTACATCACCTTTATTTATTCCTGTTTTCCATTTAAACACCTCAATCATATCCCCCCTAATTCTACGCCTTTCCAGAGAGTGCAGATTCAGGGCCCTCAGTCTATCCTCATAGGGAAGATTTCTGATACATGGAATCAACTTAGTCATCCTCCTTTGTACGTTTTCCAGAGCATTTATATCCATTCTGTAATACGGTGACCAAAACTGTGCAGCATAATCTAGATGAGGCCGAACCAAGGATAAATAGAGTTGAAGAACAACCTGAGGACTCTTATTATTTATGCTTCTTGATATGAAGCCAAGGATTCTGTTCGCTTTATTGCGAACACTTATGCACTGCTGTCTTGGTTTTAGATTACTGCTAACCAGAACTCCTAAATCCTTTTCGCAGTTAGTAGTATTAAGATCTTTATTATTTAGTTTATATGTGGCACGGTTATTGTCCTGTCCAATATTTAAAACTTTGCATTTATCTATATTAAACTGCATCTGCCACTTCTCCGACCACTGCATCAGTCTATTCAACTCTACCTGCACTACACCTGGGTCACCGTGACGTCACACACAAGGATTTACTTGTTTCAACTTGTTGATGTGACGTCACAGGGGTGCTCATACGTATTGCATCATGTTTGATCAACCTCCAAGTATGGGAGTGTAATAATATTGGTAGAATTACCGACAATATGTTAAGTAAAAGGACACAAATGCAACTAATGTGACATTTTATTGTGGCAACGTTTCGCTCTCCAGGAGCTTTCTCAAGCCGTTACAAGCGTTACATGGACACAGTGGGCTATTATATACTCTCAAAGTGAGGTGAAATACTAGTGGTGGTCGAGGTAGTAGTGATAAGTAGTAGTAGTAGTAGTAGTAGTAATACAATAAGGTAGAACAATCAATATGCACATGAGTAAAAGGTGATAAAACAAATACTTGGGTAGTATAACAATAGGTTAGACAAATATTTTATGCTGGAGGTAGAAATATAGAAGGCCTGTAGGAGTGTTCCACATTTACGATGTGCTTGTGTTGAATTAGCAGGAGAGACTATGTGATGGTATGGTTAACTGTTTTCAGGAGGATTCTTGCTAAGACTTCAGAGATGGTGAAGCTGCCTTTGTTTTGTTTAATTGTGTTAGAAACAGAGATAAGTGCTGATTCAAGGCATTTGCGTCTACGGAAATTAGTTTCTTTGATTACTAGTCGGGCGTCTTTGAATTTCATGAGATGATTGTTGGAATTTCGGTGTTGTACGCAGGCGTTGTTCAGGTTATCGTTTCTGCATGCATTAATGTGTTCATTGATGCGTGTTTCGAGGTTTCTTGATGTTTCTCCTACGTAAATTCTGTCGCAGCCTCCACAGGGTATAGTGTAGACCCCTGCGTTGACTGGTTCATGGTGCTTGGATTTAGTCCTGGTTAGATTCTTAATAGAAGTACTGGAAGCAATGGCGACTCTAGTGTTAGCTTGTGCAAATACTTTAGAAATGTTGGATGCAACCTGGCTGTTGGGAAGAACTATAACTTTGTTTGGAGTGGTGTTGACGCGTGGAGAATTAATGATCTGAAGAGCTCTTTTCTTGCAATCTTTGATGAAAAAGGAGGGAAAATGTAAATCAGTGAAGGTTTGGTGAATGTATGTACATTCCTCGTCAAGAAACTCAGGACTAAAAATTCGGTAAGCTCTTAGGAAGAATCCGATGATAATGCCTCTTTTGGTCTTAGTATCTTGACTGGAATAGAAGTGTGTGAGATCATTTCCGAAACAAGAAACTAAGCAGTTTGGACGTGACTTCCCTCTTCACTAAAGTACCTACCACACAAGCCATCGAGGTTCTACGACGTAAAGTCAATCAGGACCTTAACCTTCCTCTACCTCCCGGAGATTTTGTTGACCTTATTGAACTCTGTGTTAATTTCAACTGTTTTTCTTTCAATAACAGGCTCTACAAACAAACATACGGCATGGGAATGGGGTCCCCCATCAGTGCCGTCTTAGCTAACTTGTACATGGAACACCTAGAGGCTGAACACTTCGCCAACATCATACCCTCAAGCGTCACTTGGGTACGTTACGTAGACGACGTCCTCGTAATAACTCCCAAACGTTTTGATGTACGGAATCTTCAGGCTAGGCTCAACGCAGTTGAACCGGCGATCCAGTTTACACTAGAAGAAGAGTCCAATGACAAACTACCCTTTCTAGACGTCCTCATCCACAAAGTAGATAACCTAAAATTTCAAGTTTACCGGAAACCTACAAATAAAAATGATCTCACACACTTCTATTCCAGTCAAGATACTAAGACCAAAAGAGGCATCATCATCGGATTCTTCCTAAGAGCTTACCGAATTTGTAGTCCTGAGTTTCTTGACGAGGAATGTACATACATTCACCAAACCTTCACTGATTTACATTTTCCCTCCTTTTCATCAAAGATTGCAAGAAAAGAGCTCTTCAGATCATTAATTCTCCACGCGTCAACACCACTCCAAACAAAGTTATAGTTCTTCCCAACAGCCAGGTTGCATCCAACATTTCTAAAGTATTTGCACAAGCTAACACTAGAGTCGCCATTGCTTCCAGTACTTCTATTAAGAATCTAACCAGGACTAAATCCAAGCACCATGAACCAGTCAACGCAGGGTCTACACTATACCCTGTGGAGGCTGCGACAGAATTTACGTAGGAGAAACAGCAAGAAACCTCGAAACACGCATCAATGAACACATTAATGCATGCAGAAACGATAACCTGAACAACGCCTGCGTACAACACCGAAATTCCAACAATCATCTCATGAAATTCAAAGACGCCCGACTAGTAATCAAAGAAACTAATTTCCGTAGACGCAAATGCCTTGAATCAGCACTTATCTCTGTTTCTAACACAATTAAACAAAACAAAGGCAGCTTCACCATCTCTGAAGTCTTAGCAAGAATCCTCCTGAAAACAGTTAACCATACCATCACATAGTCTCTCCTGCTAATTCAACACAAGCACATCGTAGATGTGGAACACTCCTACAGGCCTTCTATATTTCTACCTCCAGCATAAAATATTTGTCTAACCTATTGTTATACTACCCAAGTATTTGTTTTATCACCTTTTACTCATGTGCATATTGATTGTTCTACCTTATTGTATTACTACTACTACTACTACTACTACTTATCACTACTACCTCGACCACCACTAGTATTTCACCTCACTTTGAGAGTATATAATAGCCCACTGTGTCCATGTAACGCTTGTAACGGCTTGAGAAAGCTCCTGGAGAGCGAAACGTTGCCACAATAAAATGTCACATTAGTTGCATTTGTGTCCTTTTACTTAACAAGTATGGGAGTCCTCCCTCCATGGGTTTCACATTACCAACTATATATTTTCTTTTAAAATATTCACAATACCTTTAATTTCATTAAAATTTACGCTCACACACACACACACACACACACATATATACAATAGGCCTGGTGGCATGGTGGCTAAAGCTCTCGCTTCACGCACGGAGGGCCCGGGTTCAATTCCCGGCGGGGCCGAAACATTTCGAAGTGTTTCCTTACACACACACACACACACACACACATATATACAACAGGCCTAGTGTCTAATCGACATGTGCCTAGGACAAAATAGTAACTAACACACACACTCAGAAGTGTCTCTGTTCGCAGATGATGTGAAATTAATGAGGAGAATCACATCGGAAGAGGACCAAGCAGGACTTCAAACAGACCTGGACAAGCTTGACATCTGGTCTAGCAACTGGCTTCTCGAATTCAATCCCACCAAATGCAAAGTCATGAAGATCGGAGAAGGGCAAAGAAGACCACTGACAGAGTACAGGCTAGGCGGACAAAGGCTACAAACCTCGGCAAAGGAGAAAGACCTTGGGGTGAGTATAACGCCAAGCACGTCTCCTGAGGCACACATCAACCAGATAACTGCGGCAGCATATGAGCGACTGGCAAACCTAAGATTAGCGCTCCGTATTTGTGAATATTTTAAAAGAAAATATAGAAGTGAAAAGTATAGAGTTGGTAATGTGGTATTCGATGGTGTGATTTTGGGGTGTTTTTGAAGGTGTTCAAATGTTGTATTAGAGTGTTTTGAAGGTGATCAAATGATGTATTAGAGTGTTTTGGGTGTATTCAATGGTGTTTTGAAGGTGATCAAATGATGTATTAGAGTGTTTTGGTGGTGTTCAATGGTGTTTTGGGAGTATTCATTGGTGTTTTTGGGGGTATTCAGTGGTGTATTGGTGGTATTACAAATGATGTATGTGAGTGTATTGGTGTTCAAATGATGTATGAGTGTGTTTTGGTGATCTTAGTGGGAGATGTTAAGGCTTGATGATGTGAGAATATTTCTTAACAGTTATTGAGAAAAGTATATGTGTGTGTCCTGTTTTTGTCTATATTATTGAGACGAGGAGGTTGGTTGGTGGTAGTAAGGTCACAGAGTGACCTCACACCTCGCTAGCAGCTGTCTCGAGATACAGGTGTGTACTCACCTAATTGTGGTTGCAGGGGTCGAGACTCAGCTCCTGGCCCCGCCTCTTCGCTGTCCGCTACTGGGTCTCTGCTATCCCTGCTCCATGGCTTTATCATACCTTGTCTTAAAACTATGTATGGTTCCTGCCTCCACTATATCTTTCTCTAGACTATTCCACTTCCTGACTACTCTGTGGCTGAAGAAATGCTTCCTAACATCCCTTTGACTCATATGAGTCTTCAGCTTCCAGTTGTGTCCCCTTGTTTCTGTGTTCCCTCTCTGGAACATCCTGTCACTGTCTACCTTTTCAATTCCCCGCAGTATTTTGTATGTCGTTATCATGTCTCCTCTGACCCTTCTTTCCTCCAGTGTTGTTAGTCCTATTTCCCTCAACCTTTCTTCATAGGACAGACCCCTGAGTTGTGGAACTAACCTTGTTGCAAACCTTTGCACTTTCTCCAGTTTCTTTACGTGCTTGACCAGGTGTGGGTTCCAGACTGGTGCTGCATATACTAGTATGGGCCTGACGTACACGGTGTACAGTGTCTTGAACGATTCCTTGTTAAGGTAACGGAATGCTAATCTTAGGTTTGCCAGTCGCCCATATGCTGCCGCAGTTATCTGGTTGATGTGTGCCTCCGGAGACGTGCTTGGCGTTATACTCACCCCAAGGTCTTTCTCCTTTGCCGAGGTTTGTAGCCTTTGTCCGCCTAGCCTGTACTCTGTCAGCAGTCTTCTTTGCCCTTCTCCGATCTTCATTACTTTGCATTTGGTGGGATTGAATTCGAGAAGCCAGTTGCTAGACCAGATGTCAAGCTTGTCCAGGTCTGTTTGAAGTCCTGCTTGGTCCTCTTCCGATGTGATTCTCCTCATTAATTTCACATCATCTGCGAACAGAGACACTTCTGTTGTGTGTGTGTGTGTGTGTGTGTGTGTGAGCGTAAATTTTAATGAAATTAAAGGTATTGTGAATATTTTAAAAGAAAATATATAGTTGGTAATGTGAAACCCATGGAGGGAGGACTCCCATACCTGGAGGTTGATCAAACATGATGCAATACGTATGAGCACCCCTGTGACGTCACATCAACAAGTTGAAACAAGTAAATCCTTGTGTGTGACGTCACGGTGACCCAGGTGTAGTGCAGGTAGAGTTGCCGAAAAGTGTTTCTTGACAACTCTTTTACTAAAAATATGATTTAATAGTAAACATGATTAGAAAGAGTTGTATTTAGTTAATCACATGAGGGAAAATATATATGGTATGAAGAAGATTCATGTAATGAATTATTAAAAATGTTATTCAATGATAGATCTTATGTCGAATTTAGAAAAATGAGTAATTGGCAACTTAAATCGAGGATTATAGAAAGGGTTTCCTGAGAATACACACCCACATAAACACTAAAAGAGTTATGGCCAGTAATGCCCTTGGTAGACTGTTCAAACTCAGAGACTCACACCCAAACACCAAACTCCACCTGTACAAGGCTCTCATAAGACCACTCATCACATACACACCTCTTGCCCTCTCTCTTGCTGCCAAAACTAACATCTTGAAACTGCAACGAATACAGAACC
Organism: Cherax destructor; assembly: GCA_009830355.1. NCBI lineage: Eukaryota > Metazoa > Arthropoda > Malacostraca > Decapoda > Parastacidae > Cherax > Cherax destructor. The sequence continues at coordinate 3,804 of WNWK01058341.1, read as the reverse complement.
GTGCACTGCGGTGGGTGCTGGGAACGAAGTGGGATGACTTCGCCACCAGCGAGTCCCTCCACAACAGGACCGGCACTACGGCTTTGAACGTGTTCTGGAAAGAACTCAGTGACAGACAAATAGACCGAATTGAAACCTACCAAGACACTTGGGCAACCTTTCTAGACGATGTCATCAGACAGCCAGACAATAATCTTAACCTTTTTCAATCTATCAATAATCCTGCTCCTCCTCTCTACACCTAATACTCTACTTTCTATCTCCTAACTTCTACCCTGCCCTCTGCAGGGGTGGACCTTAAAAGACGTCCTTTTTACCCAGCAACATTCCACGTATCCCACTCAATCATTTAAGAGAAGCAGTACAAATAGCAACCCAGCGATGACGTTATGGCTGCCGCCCACAAAATGCCCGTGCCTCCCGAACCAAGTCCAGTACACCCATTGAGCAACTTCAACAATGCAGATCACCACCACTCCTCAAACTACCCCATCTATTATGCCAACCAACGCTACACAGCTGGGTTTAGCCCTGGCTCTTTCCCTTCACCTAATTAAAACTCCTCTCACCCACTATTCTTCATCTATCCAATCTCCTATCACCCTTTATGGGTCTTACCTGAGAGTATTCAGTTCAGTTCAGAGTAATCATGGATCATCATTCTGCTCACTGACTCTGCCCAGTGCGGTCACAGCAGCTTTGACTCTCGGTATTCAGTCTCCCTGCGATCCCCGTTGGGGAGGAATTTATACCTTCATCACCATCCTTGCTTGGACATCACGATGAGTTATGCAAATCGTGTCAAGATCAAACCAAACAGTGGCACAGTGAACGATTCATCAAAACTTGCTCTAGCAGTTGGCGTTAGAAGTGTGCTACAAGTGAAGTTCAACACCATACTGACCCTGAAGGAAGCATTCATTGTAGTATGCAACGACGATGAAGAAGCAGAAAAGCTACTCACTAAACCAGCCACAACCACTCTAGCTGGTCGAGGATTTACTGTCATGTCATCTCCAGCTCTCAGAGCAAGGAGGTCAGTCTTCCTTAAGAAACTTGATAAGCTTCTTACAGTTCAACCTATTGACGAACTCAAGACGTCCATTGAAAATCAAAACTTATGGGCCACAGTGGAGAGCATTATGAAAATACCTACAGCTCCATCCATGCTCAAAATCACGTTCACTGATGTAAATATGGCTGCCACTGCGTTGGCTGATGGTATTGCAGTATTTCATTACTTCATCAGCCCCACACACATCGAAGCTGAGAGATACCATTACATTCCTCACTGCTGGAATTGTTACTCGTATGCACACAACACCAGAGATTGTCCTGAGAAGGATAGGAAGTTTTGCACAACATGTGGTAATGAAGGACATGATTTTCGGTCATGCCCCGTCCCTGAACCTCCAACACCAACTTGTCTCAACTGTAAAAGCATCGATCATCACACTCTAGCCGCTAAATGTCCCAATAGAAAAGACATTATGAAGAAGACCCAAGAAACAGCACATAAAAAATCATCTTCAAGATCACCCACTTATGCTGCTATTACAAAACTACAAGCTACCACAACAAAAATTATCCAAGTTTCGAATCAACCCTCCACTGACACCATCGCACCTGATTGTGACCCAACCACCATCTACTACTGTATGATATATGCTCATATGCACAATGTTGCTGTTCAGGGAACCTTCATAAGAACATAAGAAATGAGGAACACTGCAGCAGGCCTGTTGGCCCATACTAGGCAGGTCCAAACACATGCAGGTTCAACACATGCATTAATGAACTTCTCAAGTTAAATAACATGTCAGAGTTCAAATTCCCAGCATCTCCACCATCTCCACTGATATTCAAAAATAACCAACAACCTGTCATCGTTTCTCCACCTGTAAATCAATCTCACGACGCTGCTCCACCACCAACACAACCAACAATACTTACTTCCAGTGACGTCACTCCGTCCACAACCAATGAAATGCCTCTGGTATCTCCACACGACTCCAGAGTCAACAAATCAGGGACCTCCCTGCCTACTGCAAAGATTGATGGACTGAACACATCGACTCCAGGCCGAGGGACTGATTACCCCAAACTCCTCCTTTTATTACTACTTTCTTTTTTGTATTGGACTGATGAAGCCACTGTGTGGCGAAACGTTTTCTCAATAAAGATACCCAAGTGTTGCATATGTGTCTAATTTAACATCTTGTCGGTTCTCTGAACCATTTATCTACAAACTCATTAACCGCCGTCCATTCAGAGACTTCCACATCCACACTATCCACTCCTGCCAAGACGACTAGAACATCACCGCCAACAACAACATCTGCTTCACACTACCATTTAGTACAAGACACAACCAGCCGCACCCTCAAATGGAAGAGCATCGTCTACTATGCACACAACAGGGACTTTACCATTGACGTAAATCCAGCCACCCTGAGTTTGTATATACAACAGGGTGACGTTAAGTTTACCAGTAAAGGTGCCCCCCACGCATCTGTTTCTGAACTCATCGAAGTCTTAGAACATTGAAGACCCTAAAATTACATTCACTTGTAAGACGTAGAATGAGGGGAGACATGATCGAGGTATACAAGTGGAAAATGGGTATTAACAAAGGGGATATAAATAAGGTCTTGAGGATATCTTCCAAGAGAACCGCAATAATGGATTCAAGTTAGATAAGTTTAGATTTAGAAAGGATATAGGAAAGTATTGGTTTGGAAATAGGGTAGTTGATGAGTGGAACAGTCTGCCTAGTAGGGTTATTGAAGCTAGGACCTTGGGTAGTTTCAAATTTAGGTTGGATAAATTCATGAGTGAGAGGGGTTGGATTTGAGTGGGACTGCTTGCATGAGTGGGTAGAATTGTCAAAGCTATTTCTTGGGTAGCATTGAAAATTGGGTTGAGCAAATATTCTGTTAGTGGGACGGATTGTGAAGGACCTGCCTAGTATGGGCCAACAGGCCTGCTGCAGTGTTCCTCCATTCTTATGTTCTTATGTTAACAGATAGTAAAAGACTCTCGTATTAACTGCAAACGAACGTATATAAAATTGATCCCCACATCGACATATAACTACATCAAGAATGCATCTGACGACTCCACTATCACAAATCACTAAGGCAAGTCTCGACCAATCATAGTGAAGCACCTGACAACAAGCCAGAGAGCACTGTAACCACCCTACTCTCTCTACTCTGCCCTGCCCTCACCGAGCCCCGCCACCTGACGCCCAGCCTGTCATGATCTTGTCACATGTCAACGAGCCAGCGGGCACTGCAGACACCCTGCTCTTCTATTCTGCCATCTTACATCGCCTCATAACGCTACGCAGCTGGGTTTAGCCCTGGCTCTTTTATCTCCAACTCAAGATCTTCCTATCATCATAAGAACATAAGAAAGGAGGAACACTGAAGCAGGCCTGTTGGCCAATACTAGACAGGTCCTTCACAATCCATCCCACTAACAGAATAATTGCCCAACCTAATTTTCAATTCTACCCAAGAAATAAGCTTTGAAGATTCTATTAACTCAAGTGCGAGTCACACTCAAATCCAACCCCTCTCACTCATGTATTTATCCAACCTAAATTTGAAACTACCCAAGGTCTTAGCTTCAATAACCCTACTAGGCAGACTGTTCCACTCATCAACTACCCTATTTCCAAACCAATATTTTCCTATATCCTTTCTAAATCTAAACTTATCCAATTTGAATCCATTATTGCGGGTTCTCTCTTGGAGAGATATCCTCAAGACCTTATTTATATCCCCCTTATTACATAAG
>WNWK01058340.1:0-10483 GCA_009830355.1 Cherax destructor | reverse complement strand
AAAGGCTGCCCTATCATTGGCTGATGCCAGATCACATGGGCAGAGGTTGGAAATCACGTGAACAGCCGTTATAAGTACAACCCGTACACCGGTGTGTCACTCTGCCTCGGTAGGAGACTCCCGGGTGTGTCACTCTGCCTCGGTAGGAGACGACCGGTGTGTCACTCTGCCTCGGTTGGAGACGACCGGTGTGTCACTCTGCCTCGGTGGGAGACGACCGGTGTGTCACTCTGCCTCGGTGGGAGACGGCCGGTGTGTCACTCTGCCTCGGTGGGAGACGACCGGTGTGTCACTCTGCCTCGGTGGGAGACGACCGGTGTGTCACTCTGCCTCGGTGGGAGACGGCCGGTGTGTCACTCTGCCTCGGTAGGAGACGACCGGTGTGTCACTCTGCCTCGGTAGGAGACGACCGGTGTGTCACTCTGCCTCGGTAGGAGACGACCAGTGTGTCACTCTGCCTCGGTAGGAGACGGCCGGTGTGTCACTCTCCCTCGGTAGGAGACGACTGGTGTGTCACTCTGCCTCAGTGGGAGACTGCCGGTGTGTCTCTCTGCCTTGGTTGGAGATGGCCGGTGTGTCACTCTGCCTCGGTAGGAGACGACCGGTGTGTCACTCTGCCTCGGTGGGAGACGACCGGTGTGTCACTCTGCCTCGGTGGGAGACGACCGGTGTGTCACTCTGCCTCGGTGGGAGACGACCGGTGTGTCACTCTGCCTCGGTGGGAGACGGCCGGTGTGTCACTCTGCCTCGGTAGGAGACGACCGGTGTGTCACTCTGCCTCGGTAGGAGACGACCGGTGTGTCACTCTGCCTCGGTAGGAGACGACCAGTGTGTCACTCTGCCTCGGTAGGAGACGGCCGGTGTGTCACTCTGCCTCGGTAGGAGACGACTGGTGTGTCACTCTGCCTCAGTGGGAGACTGCCGGTGTGTCTCTCTGCCTTGGTTGGAGATGGCCGGTGTGTCACTCTGCCTCGGTAGGAGACGACCGGTGTGTCACTCTGCCTCGGTGGGAGACGACCGGTGTGTCACTCTGCCTCGGTGGGAGCGGACCGGTGTGTTAAAACAATTGTTTTAGAAACATTGCTAAAAACACTTCAACTTAGAAAACACAATGTCTCTTCTCTAATATTGAAAACAATGTGTATTGGTTGTCATAGTTACCTTGACATCAGTTTACATAATCAACCATTTTTAAAAATTAACATTTTAAAGTTGTGTACTTGCTTTATTACTAACCTAGCGAAGCCTCTCTACGTACTTACCCGAGGATCCACTTAATTGTAATTACTCTGAAAGCGAGACCTGTAGGTGACGTTAACTGCATTTCCATCGTAAGGATTATTAGGTATCCACAACGGGTACTTTCAAGTATGGTTCTTATTTTATCCATACCTCAAGAACATCTTATCCCATCAGTTTCAAGCTTTTAATGTTGGTATATATTAACTAGAGGAAGATTCATGTAATTACTGGCATGTGCAGGTATACTAAGACCAAAATTGTACAACCCATTCCAAGATTCTAGAATCAAAAGGGTCTGATAATTTTGAAAAGCCTCTGTCTCTTGGCTTAAAAAAATGCATCTTGGACGCGGGTGGAGGAAGAAAGTAAAGTGTGTAGGTTTACATTCAAAAGTTTTATGTGCAAAATAGCAGGACAAAATTACTCCCGTTAAATCACATTAAAAATATTTCAGAATACCTTTATATGAGCTGTTTTATTATTTAGTGGCTGAAGCATCTTATTGACACGATAGTAACCATTAAGATTAATTTGGATGCGGTCAAATATGTTAATAATGTAACATAGTTAAAAAGACTTTGAATTTTAGCATTCCATGAGGTAATTGCAAAATGCCTGTCTTGAACCCGCTGTTTACGTTGTTACTGGGCTGCATAAGTCCCAGTTTGCCACTTTTATCCAATAAAGATGGATAATGATTAACATTCAATGAAAGAATGCCTCTTTTGACTGGCCTCAAAACAATAACGCTGTTACAGTCGATAAGACTGTTGCTTACCTCTAAGTCTGCACTGCCTACTCAAAGTAATGACTGAAGAATGTCTTTCCTGATAGACTTCATTAAAAGAAAGTTTGGCTTTTACTTTGAGCTATGTTAATTTTAATTTACTAATTTTATTAAATAAATTGGTTTCTCTGTAATAACTAGAGAATGCCTCTTCATATCGGCTTCAAACATTAGCGCAGGAACTAATTTTGCATTAAATTTGGGTTGTGTAGGTCCCGATTTGACAGTTTATTGATTTTCTCATATTTGATATTCTGAATAAATATTACACAAATATTCCTAACATAGGACACTGAAGTTTATCAGGACCTTTGATTCCGACATGGATCATCAACCAGCAACACCAGTTAATGTCTAGTTAATGTCTAATATATTGCTTCGGCAGTACATATACTAAAATTAGAACGATACAGAGAAGATTAGCATGGCCCATGCGCAAAATCGTGAAGCGTTCCACATTTTATATAATTGGAGGAGGTCATGGGTGGGGTTATGTAAGATGAAATTAGCATCAAAAGTGCGGGAGATGGTATATAGATTTTTGCAAGGAATTTTAGCATCAAGAGTGCAGTTATATAATATGGGCCTAGTGGCGGAGGCCGGCTGCCGCAGGTGTTGGCTTTTGGAGACGGCCTTTCATATAATATATTTCTGTAAAACCTTGAGCGGGGCTAGAAAATGGGTTTGGCAGAGTCTTGCGAATGGTGGGAGGGAAGAGGGGTGTTGACTTTGAGGGCTTTAAGTTTGGATATCGGGAGAGTAAAGGACGACGTGAGACGAGCGATCATGTACCTTGTGGCAGACTATATACATGCTTCTTGGGGGCTAAGGGAGATGGCAGGAGAAGTTAGGGTACGAGCGATGGCGGCGCGCTTCTATCGTACCAAGTGTAGAAATCGGGAGCTGTATGGTAGGGCTTGGGGTTCTGCTTTTCCGGAGAACTATAAGAATTTAATGGTAGGGTTTCTTCGGCGTGTAGGTGGGGCTACGTCCTGAGGGGCTGGTTTGCGGGAGGGGGTTAGGGCCTGGGATATTTGCGAGGCTTGAATGGTACAGGTGTGTGTTTGGAGCTGAAGGGGGTAGGACCTGGGGGACGGAAGACTGAGAAGGAGACGATGGTAGACAGGGGATTTGGGTGGGAGATGTGAGTGGAGGGGAAGGGAGTGTCCTGCCTGCTGAATGTCACATCCAGGGTTTTAAATTGTTCCAAGTAGACAGAAGTATCGGGAAGGGGGGTGGGGTGGCACTCTATTTCCGTGATCATTTAAATTGTTGCATAAAAACGGGCATAAAGTCTGAAATAATACATACAGAGTCTGTCTGGATAGAATTTTCAGAGGGGTGTGAAAAGTTGATTTTAGGCGTGATATATCGTCCTCCAAACTTAGATAGGAAACAAGGGAGACTACTCTGGGAGGAAATTGTTAAGGCCACAAGGCACGATAACGTAGTAATTTTAGGGGACTTTAACTTTAGTCAGATTGATTGGAATTTCTTGACTGGGAATTTAGAATCTAACGACTTTTTAGAAGTAGTTCAGGATTGTTTTTTGAAGCAGTTTGTGACAGAACCTACAAGGGGAAATAACCTACTTGACTTGGTTCTGGCAAACAAGGAATCCCTTGTTAATAATTTAGAAATTACAGAGGAACTTGGCACAAGTGACCACAAGTCAATTACCTTTAGCATTGAATGGATGTATGATAGTAGGGATAATTCAGTAACAGTCCCAGACTTTCGCTTAGCAGATTATAATGGGCTTAGAGAACACTTATCAACTGTGGACTGGGGTAACGAAGAGAGCTATTAATATGACAGCTTTCTTAACACTATACAGGCTGCCCAAAGAACATTTATCCCATATAAAGAAATTAGATCAAGTAGTAATGACCCAAAATGGATGAATAATAGGCTCAAATATCTTTTAGGGCAGATGAAAGGAATTTATAGGCGCATAAATAGAGGTGAGGGCCATCTTATAAATCAGTATATTGACATTAAGAGGGACGTTAAAAAGGGTATAAGAAAAACTAAATGGGACTATGAAATTAAAGTTGCTAGGGATTCAAAAACTAACCCAAAAAGTTTTTTTCCAGGTTTATAGAACAAAAGTTAGGGATAAGATAGGTCCCCTTAAAAATAACTCTGGGCATCTTACTGACAAGGAGAATGATATGTGCTCTATTTTTAATCATTATTTTCTCTCGGTTTTCACACAGGAAGACACTAATAATATCCCAGTAATCATTTTTTATAGTGTCCCTGAAGAAGATAAATTATGTAATATCACAGTCACTAGCGAAATGGTTATGAAACAAGTAGACCGACTGAAACAAAATAAATCGCCGGGTCCTGATGAGCTTTTTGTAAGGGTCCTTAAGGAATGCAAAATGGAACTCTGTGAACCAATATCTAACATTTTTAATTTATATCTTCAAACAGGTGTAGTGTCTGATATGTGGAATATGGCTAACGTAATTCCTATTTTTAAAGCAGGGGAAAATTCACTACCGTCAAATTACCGCCCAATAAGCCTGGCCTCAATTGTAGGCAAATTACTAGAATCTAGTATAGCTGATATTATTAGAAGCCATCTAGATAACCAGAATTTGATTAATGATACTCAGCATGGATTCACGAGGGGCCGTTCCTGCCTATCTAATTTATTAACCTTCTTTAGTAAAGCTTTTGAGGCTGTTGATCACGATAAAGAATTCGATATAGTTTATTTTGATTTTAGTAAGGCTTTTGATAGAGTACCACACCAGAGACTGTTAAAGAAAGTGGCAACTCATGGCATTGGGGGAAAAGTGCTGTCATGGATCGAGTCATGGCTCACCAATAGGAAGCAGAGTGTGCATAAATGGGTTAAATCCGAGTGGGGATCTGTAACAAGTGGTATTCCACAGGGATCAGTCTTAGGCCCGTTATTGTTTATAATATATATCAATGACCTTGATGAGGTAATTACTAGTGATATGAGCATATTCGCCGATGACACGAAGATAGGTAGGATAACTGATTCAAACGTAGATGTCACGGAACTTCAGGAGGATTTAGACAAACTCAATTCCTGGTCAAAAAAGTGGCAGATGGAGTTCAGTGTAGATAAATGCAAGGTTCTGAAGCTAGGGAGTGTCCATAACCCAAGCACTTATAAGTTAAATAACGTAAAACTTAGCCATACAGATTGCGAAAAGGACTTGGGGGTTATGGTAAGCAGCAACCTTAAACCAAGAGAGCAATGCCTAAGCGTACGTAAAAAGGCAAACAGATTACTGGGATTTATATCAAGAAGTGTAAGCAACAGAATTCCAGAGGTTATATTACAGCTTTATACATCGTTAGTAAGGCCTCACCTAGATTACGCAGCTCAGTTCTGGTCTCCATATTACAGAATGGATATTAATTCGTTAGAAAACATTCAAAATTAATACATAGCATTAGAAATCTTCCGTATGAAGAAAGATTGAAGACCCTAAAATTACATTCACTTGTAAGACGAAGAATGAGGGAAGACATGATCGAGGTATACAAGTGGAAAATGGGTATTAACAAAGGGATATAAATAAGGTCTCTCCAAGAGAGAACCCGCAATAATGGATTCAAATTGGATAAGATTAGATTTAGAAAGGATATAGGAAAGTATTGGTTTGGAAATAGGGTAGTTGATGAGTGGAACAGTCTGCCTAGTAGGGTTATTGAAGCTAGGACCTTGGGTAGTTTCAAATTTAGGTTGGATAAATTCATGAGTGAGAGGGGTTGGATTTGAGTGGGAATTGCACATGAGTAAATAAAATTATCAAAGCTTATTTCTTAGGTAGCATTGAAAATTAGGTTGAACAAATATTCTGTTAGTGGGATGGATTGTGAAGGACTTGCCTAGTATGGGCCAACAGGCCTGCTGCAGTGTTCCTCCTTTCTGATGTTCTTAATAACTTCCTGCAAGACTTTCGCTTATAACTTCAGATCTGATCTGTTAGGTGCAGGTGACCGCTAGTCTGTTTTATCCAGAACAATCTTGGTTTTGGTTTACATGCAATAACTATAAAAAATCTCTTGCGGTCAACTTCAAACTATCAACCCTCGTTTATGCTACTGAGAAGAAAGTTATTATTGGTAATGGAATGTTTTGGTGCCATTTCGCTAAGTATATTTTAAAAAAGTAAATTATTATTTTGTATTAAATACTAGTGTGTGCCTCTTCTGAACGCCGTCAGTTATTTTATAAAAAGGATTACATTTTCTTTTATTTAGGCACTGTAACTGCAATTTTTTAATTTGTTAAGAGTGTTGATTGATTTGAAATTATTGTATTCTATGTGATAACTGGGGAATGGTGCTTCAGATTAGCTTCACACTTTCAGTGCTGCTGTTTTTTCCTCAAACTAAGCTCCGTCTTCATTTTAGGTTGTGTAAGTTTTAATTCTCGAATTTCACTAAAGAAATTGGTTTAATTGAAATAACCAGAGAAGGTTTCTTCTGGTTTTAAATAAGTTAGTGTTTAAACTTTTGGGGATTATCATTGGTTAAATCTACAGCGGAGTAACGTCAAGACCCTTGTGAAAATAAGCTTGCATGTTAAGTACACAAAGCCTAAATAATAATTTACTTAAAGAAAAATGGTTAGGTCGGTGTTTGCTACTTTTATGGAAGAAATTGGAAAAATTTAAATACAGGTTTTCCTGCAGTAATTTCTGGGTTCTTCAGAAGCCTCAATACAGATAATTTTATAATGCAACTTCCGAGCGGCTTCAAATTTAATGTGCTGGAATATTTTAGGATATTGATTTTTCTTAGACAAAAAGAAAGTGTTTCTTCAGATTAGCATTAATGCTGGCGTTACCTACTGAATGGTTTGAATTAGTTTAGAGCTGTGTATCTTCTAAATGTTTTTTTTTATTGAGGAAATTGGGATATTATTATCCATGTGATTACTTTCGAATGCTTTTTATTATTCCTTTCAAAGCATCAACGCTAAAGTTTAACTACCCTAAAAATATTTCTCACTCTACACTGTTGCTATCACGAGCGTAGAGGTTCAGAGAGCCTGGGGTACGCGGTACAGGGATATAATTCTTGCAACTCGTAGCGCCTGAAGCAAATCTACTTGGCTTGCTACATGTTTATATACCCGAGAACAATGACAGATTAAAGAACAAAAAGGTACAATACATGGCTGAAACAATACACAAATGATCCGTACTATGTGCGGGTTATTTGTGTAATGACAGATTCACACAAACAGAAGCACAAACAGATGTAATATGACAGATTCACAAACACCCTGAAACACAAACATACGTATAATGACAGACTCTCATTTACGGAAACACAGACTGACGAACAAGAACATTCAAAGGCCTGCTAGCACTGACTGACATACAAAGACTGATACGGAGGGAAACGTGAACCGATGAACAAGGACAAGCACACACTAACGGAAGCACAGAATGACGTAAAGGACAGTCACGGAAACGCCGAACATAGCAGAAAATACTGACGCCAACAGAAATGGAAGCAGCAGTAAAATAATTATACAAAGGCTTTGAGGTCGTCTATCTACTGTTTTACTGCGAGTGTCAACAGTTTGCTTCTTACTCGAAGAATAATATTACACACAAAAAAATAAGAAAATAAAAATCCTTACGTTACCGACATTGTTGACAAGCATTTTACAAGTGCGTGGACCATGACAACAAGGAAGCAGCCACAATAGCAACAGCGTCGTGGAGTGAGAGAACGGAAGACCATCAGTCTTGCCAGATTGGAAGACACTACACACAATGTATTTTATACACATAATAAAAAAACATTAATGTGAGAGCGAACTTTCCCGTTCTCAGAAAGAATGGCGATGCTGCAAACAAATGAAAACACCTTGTAGTGTTCTCTCAAAGAACAACACTTGGTGAAGATGCTAGTGAAGATGCTAGTGAATAACACCTGATTCAAGAAAGTGGAACTATTTTATTCTTCACGGGATTAAACCTAATCACCTCCCATTTCCCAGGTGCTTTATGACTCTTATCAGTATGGAGATTATCATTGAATAACAAATAACAATATTTTAACAGACTTGTCTGTAAGCAGACAAACAATGGCACCAGGAGCCATTTGAGTAGAGAACTTAGGGCCGACAATGATTGGAAAAATACGTGGTTTTCTTGTGTGAGATTGTATGAAACAGACTTACGGAAGCAGCAGAATCCCGCCAAAACTTAAATGAATTTTTTTTAATAAACACTACACGCAAAGATCAACGATCGTTGATATAAGAGGGAAAATAATACGAAAGCAATAAATTAGGGCACCATTATTAATAACAGTTCCATCTATGGAACTCACTCGCCGTGTATATATGTCGTGCCGAATAGGTAAAACTTGCGATTTTGGCTTAAATAGCAACGCTCTTCTTGCCGAATAAGGCAAGCGAAAATTTGTGTAGCAATAATTTCGCAAAAATCATTCTGAACCTAACGAAAAAATATATTTAATCGTGTTTGTTTATTATTAAATTATTGTAAACATATTTAAAATATTTAGTTGGATTATTCTAAATTAAATTGCGCTTCTTATAAGGTTAGGTAAGTTTTCTAAGGTTCTTTTGGTACAAAATTATTAATTTTTACATTAACATCATTGAAAAAATATATCTATAAACGTATAAGAGAAATTTTTAGAAAGGACTTAATTTTAAATGAGTTCTTGCTAATTGACCAGTTTTACCTATTCGGTTATATATATATATTTTTTTTTTCTTCAACAAGTCGGCCGTCTCCCACCGAGGCAGGGTGACCCAAAAAGAAAGAAAATCCCAAAAAAGAAAATACTTTCATCCTCATTCAACACTTTCACCACACTCATACACAATCACTGTCTTTGCAGAGGAGCTCAGATACGAAAGCTGAGAATAGTCCCTCCCAGCTGTCACTATCCCAGACCCCTCCTTTAAAGTGCAGGCATTGTACTTCCCATTTCCAGGACTCAAGTCCAACTAAATCAATTAACTGGTTTCCCTGAATCCCTTCACAAAATGTTACCCTGCTCACACTCCAACAGATCGTCATGTCCCACAATTCCTCCTTTACCCCTTCCCTCCAACCTTTTCTAGGACGACCCCTACCCCGCCTTCCTTCCCCTACAGATTTATATGCTCTCCAAGTCATTCTACTTTGATCCATTCTCTCTAAATGACCAAACCACCTCAACAACCCCTCTTCAGCCCTCTGACAAATACTTTTAGTAACTCCACACCTTCTCCTAATTTCCACATTCCGAATTTTCTGGCATGGTGGCTAGCGCTCTTGCTTCACGCACTGAGGGTCCGGGTTCAATTCCCGGCGGGCCCGAAACATTTCAAAGTGTTTCGTTACACACACACACACACACACACACACACACACACACACACACACACACATACATACAACAGGCCTAGTGTCTAATAGACATGTGCCTAGGACAAAATGGTAACTAACTAACCACACATTGCCCTTAGACAGGACATCTCCACTGCCTCCAGCCTCCTCCTCGCTGCAGCATTTGCAACCCATGCTTCACACCCATATAAGAGTGTTGGTACCACTATACTTTCGTACATTCCCTTCTTTGCCTCCATGGATAACGTTTTTTGTCTCCACAGATACCTCAATGCACCACTCACCTTTTTTCCTTCATCAATTCTATGGTTAACCTCATCCTTCATAAACCCATCCGCTGACACGTCAACTCCAAAATATTTGAAAACATTTATTTCTTCCATAATCCCTCTCTCCAATGTGATATCCAATTTTTCTTTATTTAAATCGTTTGATACCTCATCACCTTACTCTTATCTATGTTCACTTTCAACTTTCTACCTTTACACACTCTCCCAAACTCGTCCACTAACCTTTGCAATTTTTCTTTAGAATCTCCGATAAGCACAGTATCATCAGCAAAAAGTAACTGTGTCAACTCCCATTTTGCATTTAATTCCCCATAATTTAATCCCACCACTCTCCCAACACCCTAGCATTTACTCTTTTACAACCCCATCTATAAATATATTAAACAACCATGGTGACATTACACATCCCTGTCTAAGACCTACTTTACCGGGAAGTAATCTCCTCTCTCCTACACACCCTAACCTGAGCCTCACTATCCTCATAAACACTCTTACAGCCTTCAGTAACTTACTACCTATTCCATACACTTGCAACATTTGCCACATTGCTCTCCCATCCACTCTATCATATGCCTTTTCTAAATCCATAAATGCAATGAAAACTTTCTACCTTTATCTAAATACTGTTCACATATATGCCTCACTGTAAACACTTGATCTACACATCCCCTACCCACTCTAAAGCCTTCTTGCTCATCTGCAATCCTACTCTCTGTCTTACCTCTAATTCTTTCAATAACAACCCTGCCATACACTTTACCTGGTATACTCAGTAAACTTAT
>WNWK01058339.1:0-10483 GCA_009830355.1 Cherax destructor | reverse complement strand
AAAAGGCCCGGGGGTAGGTTCACAGTTTAGGGCATCCATGGTTAGGTTCACGCGCTAGGGCATCCATGGTTAGGTTTCTTCTTTCTTTTTGTTTTTAAGAAAAAAAAGAAAGAAGAAAATAAAAATAAAAAAAGAATAAAAAAAGGGGGGGACGTGGAGGAATAGCTCCTAGGAGGAATGAAAGGGGCGTAAATCACCCTCCGCGCCCAAGAGGACCTCAACACCGCAAGTAGGGCAGATGCAGCATGGAACCTGTGCCATACCCTACCCTTCATGCCAGTAAACCGGCGATCCGGGATAGCAACCTCACATCCACCGAGCTACGTCGGCGGACAAAAGAGAGGGTGGCCGGATATCCACCACAAAGCATACCTCCTTCAGTCACCACCCTCGGAATCCGAAAGGTGGCCTCCAGAGATACACCCATCGCCCTAAAGATACCCAAAGCCACCCCCCCAGGAGACCAGAGAGGGATCGGGACATCCCCAGGTGATCCAGATTCCACGGCAAACTACACCACCGCCAAGAACCTCAACGGAAAGATGTAGACCACGGTACCCTTCCCCCTACCTAGGAACTAGAATGCCTGTGGAGAGAAGCTCTCAGGGTAAAGAGGAGAAGGAAATAAGGGAGGGATGAGGAGGAGGAAAGGGAAAAGGGAGGATGGGGAAAATGGGAAAGGGAAGGGGGGATTGATGGGTAATTAGGTACGGTCTGAGGAAGAAGACCAAAAGGTCCAATTCCTCAGACCGATAGCCTCTTTACCGTGTGAAGGAGCCCCCCTTAAAGAGGCCTGCTGCCTATAAATACCCCTTCTACCTGTTCTTTGTGTTAGTGTGACTTTGTAAATGATCCAAGTCGGACCGAAACATCGTCGTAAGCTCCTCTCTTCTATGTGCAGGTTGTGTGTGTATTGTTCCAGTCACGGTATTGTGCCTTTTTTGTTATTTTTCTGAAAAGAGTGAGAGGTAATTAAAACAGTGTCATCTGTTAATGTTCATGGTCGTTTAGGTGTGGGACCAGAGGTGGTCAGTCCTGAGATGTTCGGGTGATCTGAAAATCATCGCACTGCAGAGGGAGAAGCCAGAGGAATGGTCAAATATGTGTGGAGGTCAGATGTATCTAAGGAGTTAGGCGGAACCCCAGTACCAAGGGCGGGCAACGAAATGTTACCTGCAGAAGGTACAGAGGTGTTATAAAGGTCTGAAGAATGGTCCAATAATGAAGCAGGGTCGCAAGAGGGTGCCGCAGCAGATAGGGGTCTGGGAGGAGAAATATCATGGACTCGGGACTCCATGGTTAGGTCACTTGTCTTTGTTTTTTCCAGAAAAGGAACACAGTAAAAAAAAAAAAAAAAAAAAAAAAGGGGGAGGGGAAATGTGGAGGGGCAGCTCCTAGGACGAATGAAAGGGTCACAAATCCCTCCCAGGGTGTCCAAGAGGACCTCAGTGTAGCCAGTATTGCAGATGCAGCATGGAACCTGTGCCATACCTTACCTTTCATGCCAGTAAACCAGTAATCCAGGATAGCAAACACACATCCACTAAGCCAACTCGGTGGACAAAAGAGAGGGCGGTCAGAAAACTGGCACATGGCATACCTCCTTCAGCTACCAGAATCAGACAGGTAGCCTCCAGAGATACACCCATCACCTGAAAGACATCATAAGCCGGCCCCTAGACCACAGAAGGACTGGGACATTTCCTGATGATCCAGATTCCACGGAAAACTACACCACCACCAAGGACTTCAATGGACAGTGATATCTGTCCCCAACCTAGGAGCTAGAATTCCTGAGGGTAGGACCCTAAAGGCCAAAAGTAGGTTAGGGAGGAGAGGTGAGGACTGGGGAAAGGAGGGATGGGAAAGGAAGGATGGGGTCAGGAAGGGGTGAGTGGTGGGGTAATTAGGTTCGGTCTGAGGAAGAATATTAAAGGGTCCAATTCTTCAGACTAAAAGCCTCTTCACTGTGGCAAGGAGCCCCCCTTGAAGAGGTTGTTTTAGAAGAATTTGGACGCAATTTTCAGGAATGTAACTACCTCACAGTAAATATTAAACGACATTGTCCTAACTGCTATTAAATATCTGCAACACATTTGGCTGTATTGTTTTGACACCTGGTCTTTCTGCCTCATGACAAATATCTATTTTTTCATCTTTCAAAATTGTTGGGAAACCTGTAAAGTGCAAGATCTGGATTATCATTTTGCTGACTACTACATCCAACAGCAGAACAGGCAATAACCACAACTGAGGCTTGGAAAGGTGAAAGAAATCTCATACATAAGCATGGTATGTGTATTATGTGGCTTTCAGTGTGACTTAACTTTAAATATGGCAGAGAAAATATGGGTCAGTAACTCAGGACATCACGTGTTAAACTTTAATAAGTAGAAAAGATAACAATAAGCAAGCCTAAGATTATCAAAAGACTTGACAACAATTAAATAATATTAATACATTACTAAAATATACAAAAGCATTTTTTTTAACACACTGGCCATCTACCACCGAGGTAGGACAACCCAAAAAGAAGAAACACTTTCACTGTCACTTACTCTTATCACTGTTTTGCCAGAAGCAAGCTGACATTACAGCTCAGATACCCCTCCCATCTCCAGGACTCAAGTCAGGCTAACTGGTTTTTCACATCCCTTCATAAATGTTACCTTCCTCACACTCCAACAGCACGTCAAATCATGAAAACCATTTTCCTCTGCTTACTCCTTTCTAAATAGGAATACAGAGGAACCTTGGTTGTCGAACGGACTAGTTGTCGAACAAATCGGTTTCAAACCGATTTGTTCAATTTGGTTTTCGCACGTGGTCTTGGTTGTCAACTGACAATGCTTGGATTACATGATCACCAAACAGAGTCCACAGCATGGGTCTCAGTCAGTATAGTGACTAACGTGCATGCTGTAAACATTTCTTGAGCTCTTGCTGTGCATCTTGTGATGGTAATGAAACCAAAAGTTTGAAATTTGATGGAAAACTTATGAAATTACGCTGTCACAAAGTTAGGAGTCTTGGCGATACTTACGCATCGGTGATTTTGCCCAATTTGAGCCCTATTTTGGGCCAATTCCGTTGTTCCAGTCGACCAAACTCATAGCTATTTCGCTAGAACTCCATTTATTCTATCGATTGAGTACAAGAAACTGCCCATTTACCTATTTCAACTATCCAGTAAAGTGATCTGAAATTACTAATTTGGCCAATTTCACACAAAATTCAAGAAAGGCCAATTTTGAAATAGAGTCCAGCATAAACAATGTAGACATTCCTGGCACTAAACTAACATTTTATCTGTTCACTAGTCATGTCTACAGGCTACTGTCATTTCAAACTACTGCATAATTGTAATAAATGAATAAATAATATCAGTGCATTCGTGAATGCATATATTAGACCCACCAGTTGACGTGTATTGGACGCATGACAATTTGTTTACTCTTGAACATCGGCAATAAGCTAACATTTCTTTCTACTAGTTTGAGCTCAATTTCAAGCTACTTTTAGTCTTAAAACCATTGAAAATCATCTCTATTTCTGTAATATATCTTACATTCTATCAAAAGAGAACAAGAAAACGAGAATACAGCAAAAAATACCATATGAAAATACATCGAATAGTTACTGTTTTAAACCAAAAACACGGTCAGTTTTTTTCCTCATTATGCACTGCTTGCTGCAGGATTTCTTTTATACTGTGCACACTGACCATCCAGACCCATTCTCTCACATGTAGGCCTACCAGCTTTCTCCCGCAAGATTTGAAGCCGCTAGAATTTTGCCATTAGCTCTCCCCTGGCAAGTAAGAGGCAGTTAAAATTTTATTTACTGTACAGTATTTAACTTAAATTTTCATTTAGTATTCATTTTTACAGTTTCTATGTGCTGTATAATTTTATACATTGTTTTATGTAGTAGTACATTATAATTAATAAATTATTATATTGCCATTTTTGTATAAATTATTATAGTCATTTTTGATTTGGAACAGATTAATTCTATTTACATTATTTTTTATGGGAAAAACTGGTTTGGTTGTCGAACCCACATCTGGAATGAATTAAGTTCGACAACCGAGGTTATACTGTACAGTCATCCCTTGGTTTTCGATTGTCCCAGTTTTCGCCGATTTTGGTTTTTGCCGACTTTTTTCAGGGAAAATTTGTCTCAGTTTTCGCCGATTGTTTTAGTTTTTGCCGACCGTATGGGACCTGTCCACCAGTGCCGCGCACATACAAAGGCCATAGGCCCGCCACCCACGCACCTCCCACGCACATTGTCACGCAGTCTAGCATTGTTTATGCTTGAGTGAACATCACACCAGGAGTTCATACAAAACATTTATTAACAATTCATTCTTTTTGGCCCTTGATTATTGTGTGTGACTACTAAATAAGTTACCATGGGCCCAAAGAAAGCTCCTAATGCCAGTTCTTTAGTAAAGAAAGTGAGGAACACTGTAGAAATGAAGAAAGAAATAATAGAAAAATATAATAGTGGTGTATGTATTGCTGAGCTCGCCAGGATATACAAGAAAAACCCATCAACCATCAGTTCCATTGTGGCAAAGAGAAAGGAAATCACGGAAGCTAATGTTGCGAAAGGGGTGAATACGATAACGAAACAGAGATCACAAACAATGGAAAATATAGAGAAATTATTATTGGTGTGGATAAACCAAAAACTGCTAGCGGGTGATAGTGTTGTGCAATCCAACTTATGTGAAAAAGCAAGGCAGTTGCATGCCGATCTTGTAAAGAAAATGCCTGGAACCAGTGTTGATGTTGATGAATTTAAGGCCAGCAAAGGCTGGTTCAAAAACTTCAAGAAGCTAAGTGGCATACGCAGTGTTGTAAGGTATGGTGAGGGTGCCAGTTCAGATAAAGATTAGGCTGAAAAATTTGTGCATGAGTTTAAAGAATATGTAGAGGCAGAAGAATTTAAACCCCAACAAGTGTTTAATTGTGACGAAACAGGCCTCTTTTGGAAGAAAATGCCAAGGAGGACCTACATCACGCAGGAGGAAAAGGCAATGTCAGGACACAAGCCTATGAAAGACAGGCTAACTCTTATGTTATGTGGGAATGCTAGTGGGGATTTAAAAGTGAAGCCTTTACTCATGTATCACTCTGAAAATCCCAGAGTGTTCAGGAACTACAGTGTTGACAAGAGTAAATTGTGTGTGTTTTGGAAGTCTAATGCTAAGGCATGGGTCACTAGGGAAATTTTCCTGGAATGGTTTAATCAAGTGTTTGGCCCGTGTGAATTATTATTATAATCAAATAGAAGCGCTAAACCACAGGGGTTATACAGCGCTGCAGGTTATTGTAGGATGCAGGGAGAGTGGGTTGTAAGAGGGAGATGGACGATTAGTAGGGTATGGAGTGCAAGATGACGGAGGATAGTGCAGGGGTGGAGGGTAACAAAAGATCGAGGTAGAAGGGACTGAGGGAGGTGCTAGAGGTATAATCTTCAGAGTTTGTGTAGTAAGTCAGTTTCTGTCAAAAAGTCAATGAGAGAGTCAGGATTAAAGGAGGGTCCATCTGCAAGAAGGGAAGGTAAAGAAAGGGCCGCAGAGCGAAGACGTCGTTGGAGGTAAATTCTGCGTGCTCGTTGATAGAGTGGGCAGTCCAACAGGATATGTCGAACAGACACTGGAACCTGACAATGCTCACAGAGAGGGGCAGGGAGCCTCTCCATGAGATACCCGTGAGTAAGACGAGTATGGCCGATGCGAAGACGGGAGAGTGTAGTCTCCCAACCTCGACATTGGTGACAAGAAGAAGGCCAGAAACCTATAACCGGTTTAATAGAATGAAGTTTGTTATTCAGCAGGTCAGACCAGCGTTGTTGCCAACGGGTGCGAAGGTGGGTAGCAATGACCGCAAAATAGTCCGTGAAAGGAACACCTCTATATGAAACTGGAAGGTCATGTACTGCTGACCGCGCAGCAGTGTCTGCCTGTTCATTGCCCTGTACGTCAACATGACCAGGGACCCAACAAAAGACAATATCTTTATGCTTGCTAAAGATACGGTGTAACCAAAGGTGGATACGAAGAACTAGGGGGTGAGGTGTATCAATTTTACGGATAGCCTGTAAAGCACTAAGGGAGTCTGAAACGACCACAAATGGTGATACAGGCATAGATGCAATACGGATAAGTGCCACAAGAATGGCATACAATTCAGCCGTAAATATGCTAGCCGAGGGTAAAGATGCCCTTGTACGCGCTGTCTGGAAACACTGCTGCGAATCCAACGCCGTCAGATGACTTTGAACCATCGGTGTATACTGCGATGGCATGGGAATGAGAACGGAAATGGTCTAGAAAGAAAGAGCGAGAAGCCGCCGTAGGCAGTTGGGCTTTCGCGCAAGGTAGAGGAATAGAACAGACACTGACAGCAGGAACTTCCCAAGGGGGTAGAGGAAAGGGTGAAGCCACATGAACATATAAAGGCGGAAGCTGAAGGGAAGACAAGAGTGTATGCAGACGAAGAGAAAAGGGACGAAGTAAACAGGGGCGACGAACAAATAACGAGCGTCTACTAACATCTGTGACAATCCTATGGATGGTGATGGATGGGATTAAGGCTGGAAAGAGTGGCAAGAAAAGCTGCCGAATATATCTGGTCACCATAATCGAGTTTCGATAGAATTAGGGCCGAATGTAGACGAAGGAGGGTTCTACGATCAGCCCCCCATGAAAGATGTGCGAGGGTTTTAAGGAGGTTCAGCCGGCTATGACAAGTCGCCTTCAGAGGTAATGTGAGGTTTCCAGGACAATCTGCGGTCAAACAGGAGGCCGAGAAACCTGACTGTATCACGTTCTGGGATACGTAAGCCTTATAGGTACAATGGATGATCAGAGACCACTGAACGTCTAGTGAACGTAATTTGACGAGTTTTGCCACTAGAAAATTTAAACCCGTGAGTGGTGGCCCAATCAGAAACCCGGTTGATGGCATGCTGGAGGAAACTGCAATGAGGTGACAGTCAGCACCTGCACAAGCTATAGCAAAGTCATTCACATAGAGCGATGACCAAATATTGGATGGGAGAACAGATGCCAGATTATTTATAGCAAGCAGAAAAAGTGTTGTGCTCAGAACACATCCCTGGGGGACACCTTCAGCTTGGACAAATTCGGGGAGAGTTCATTACTAACCCGGACCCCGAAATGTCTGTCAGTTAAGAAAGCCTTAAGAAAGAATGGTAGGTTGCCTCGGAGGCCTAAGGGTGGGCCTGGGCCAAGATATTATATCTCCAAGTTGTATCATAAGCCTTCTCAAGGTCGAAAAGATAGCGATAACCGAATGGTTATTCGCAAAGGCATTACGAATATACGTATCCAAGCGCAGCAAGGGGTCAATGGAAACGGCCCTTACGGACGCCATACTGACAGGGAGAACTACTGAGTCTCTAAATACCACTCAAACGTCTATTAACTAGCGTTCCATCACCTTGCAAACTGCACTGGTAAGAGCGATGGGACGGTAGTGAGAGGGATCACGTCCCGTAGCACCTGGTTTTCGAAAAGGGAGAACAATAGCAGACTTCACAGCTGGGGAATAACTCCTGCGACCATATAAGATTAAAGAAATTGTAAGAGGACAGTAAGAGCAGACTGATGTA
The DNA here is from genome assembly GCA_009830355.1 of Cherax destructor. NCBI lineage: Eukaryota > Metazoa > Arthropoda > Malacostraca > Decapoda > Parastacidae > Cherax > Cherax destructor. The sequence continues at coordinate 2,833 of WNWK01058339.1, read as the reverse complement.
AATGCTGTAGCATCGAATATGTATGCCGTCTGGCCCAGCTCCCGATGATCGGCAAGCGAGAGTGTTGCCTCCAGTTCTTGAAGGGTAAAAAGGCACATTATGGATTCTTCTCTAAGAAGAAAAATCTAAGGGCTTTAACTCGCTGGCAGACTTAGAAGAAAAGGGAAAGGGGCATAGATGGAGCCCTGAGAAATGCGGACGAGATGATTACCAATTTCAGTGGCAGGGCAGAGGGTGTGCTACGACACCAGCAGCCTGAAGAACAGGAGCCGGGTCGGGAGAATTTACTCAATTTCCGCACTTTCTTCAGACTGCACTCATCGAGGAAGCTGAAGTGACAGTAGAAACGTACTCTCGCCAGCAAGTGCGTTTAGCATCACGTATGACACGGCGAGCAATAGCTCTCTTCTGCTTGAAATCAAGGAGTCTCTCTGTGGTTCTGTTATACCGATACCTGCCCCATGCAGCGCGTTTACGCACTGCCCGAACACAGGAGGAGACCACCAAGGCCCCACTTCTGAGGATGCTTGCCCCAGGTTTGGGAATAGAATGCGGGCCGCTGTGAAGATGGAGGACGAAAAGAGATGTAAAACCTCATCAATGGAGGGACGAGGTAGGAACCTCATGAAAGGCAGTAAGATGTGCGTAAGGTCCCATTTCGCCTGGTCAAATTGCCAGGGAACTGAGGAGGTGGGAAAACAAGGGGACTGTAGGATGATTGGGAAATGATCGCTGTCATGTAAGTCCGGGAGGACAGACCAGGTGAAGTCAAGGACAGTTGATGAAGAGCAGATGGAAGATCGTGCAAGAAAAAATGAGTTCGAGGATCAAAATGAGTAGATACCCATATTTAAAACATGGAGGGAAGAGAAGCAAGAAATGCCTCAAGCTGAATGCCACGGGAGTCACAGTGCGACTCCCAGAGAAAGTGGTGCGCGTTAAAATCCAAGTAATAGAAGGGGTGGCGGTAAGGAAGAAACCAGAAAATCAATATCTGGGATAGACAATGCCCCGAGGGGAGAGATATAAAGAACAGAGTGTATACCACTTATTTAACTGGATACGGGCTGCGGTGTAATGAAAGGAAGAAGGGACATAGAGCTGGGTATGGCCCAGTGCGTATAAAAACCTTTCGTTAAAGGTTTCTCGGAAAAAGGATCCCATGAATAAAAATAAATTATAGTTAAAAGGGCCTGATAACGTGGTTGTAGTTTGGGTTCTTTAAACAGACCCCAATAGGGAAAACTGGGAAGCAGCACCGCTCACCCCCGTTACCTTTTAGGCCTCGGATATTCCCAAAGCAAAAAAAGCCTGTTTTTGGAAAAAAAATAGAAGTGGTAGTGAGGGGAAAACTATGGACTAGGGTTGAAAATCAGGGGTGGGGGCGCGGAAGCCCCGTTCAGAGGGGAAGGCCCCTTGAAAAGGGAAAAAAGGGGGGGGAGGGGAAGAGAAATTGGAACCGGGGGCGGAGTAGTGTCCATCATGGGCCCCCCGTCTCGGGAAAATATTCTGTAACTTCCAGTGTTTGGAAAATCAAAGATGCAGAATGGGAGACTACATTAGAAATGGAAGAAACTATGGGGAAATCTATAGACTGTACAAAAAAGGGGGGCGAAAAAGGAGGGGGGAACTGTCGTAGGGACTTGGGGGACAGGGGATGAAGGTAGTGTATGAGGAGGGGAAATGAACCTCCGCTCGTTACAGAACTAGTCAGGCGAAAAAAACCCGGCAATAAGGGGGTTTTTTCCGGGCTTATAAGGAAAAGGGGCTGAGGGGTTTGGTGTAGGGCGAGGACGTTGACCCAGAACTGTAAAAGAATAGGGGGAAAGGGTGTGGATAGTATGGGAAGCCCCGGGAGGGACCTCGGGGGTTTAAAGGACCCAGACGGGGTGACGGAGGATGGGGGACCACGGGGAAACCGTGGGTTAGTCCCAAAAGCGGGGGGACTTTTTCTTTGCGAGAATAAGAAATACAGGAAGTTAACCGAAGGGAAAAAGAGCAGCCATAGCATGGGGAAGCCTTCTGCCTCTTTGAGGCAACCCCGGTTTTCCCTTTTTTCAGGTAAAAACCGACAACGGCGAGAATATGAAAAGGTGTCCCCATTTAAATTAAAAGGAAAAAGGGGGGGAGGGGGACAAAAAAAACTGGCATGGTCGTCCGCACCACAGACTGGGCATTCGGATGGATTTTAAAAATTTTTCTGGATGACCCCAAAAAAGAGCAGTTTCCCTCTTTTGGTGTGGGGGCCCCGGGAAAATTTTTGGGGATTGACCTGCAATGGGCCCAAAAGGGGCAGTTCTCGGCAGTCAAAAATTAAAAAAAGTATATTGCAAGGATAACGTCTTCGCTTTTTGGTGGGGGGAAAAAAAGTCAACTTTAAGGATAGGGGGGGTTTTTTGGGCTCAAGCTGCTCGAAAATGTCATCACCACATGTCTGGAAATTCCCCCTTTGGGCAATGGTGTGGGGGAAAAAACGAACCACAACAAGAATTGAGGGGGAAGGTGCTTGTCCCCAAAACGAGGGGGAGTGTCAAAATTTCGTAAGAAAGAAAAGATGCGAGCTTGCCCCATTCTGGACCGTGATGATAAGTGCCGCTCTTGAAAGGGGGAAAGGAAAATTTTGAACATGGCGCAGGCCTTTTCCCAAACTATGGTCTGAAAAAAAAGGTATTAGGGAAGGGGGGCGAAAGTAAAAAATTTGTCCTTGAGTGGTTTAAAAAATTTAAGGGGGGCGTGGCGGGTTATCGTTTCTGAATGAAAGAAGAAAGTGTCGAAAAGTCATGTGTGGGTCTTTCGTTTGGGGGGGGGACCAGGGGGGTCCCGTGTGAGGCAG
>WNWK01058338.1:0-10484 GCA_009830355.1 Cherax destructor | reverse complement strand
CCCCCCAAAGGGTTAAGAAATGTGTCATATGATTTTTTAAGTATTTTTAAATTCAGCTTTGAAATAGATGATATTTACATTTGATGAGGTTAATGTTTAATCACCAAACAACTAAAACTATGTCTATGCCCTCCATGACACAAAGATACAAGATTTTGTGTAAGTCTTGTGAGACACCAGTGTGATTAATACCTTTTTTTGAGAAATTTCAGGCACTACAGGAATTAAAAACCCATCTACAGTGACCCCTTATATAGTGATAAAAAGTACATACATTGTATATAGTGTATATAGAGTACATACATTAGAAACAGTGAAAACGGGAAGTAGACCATGTTCACGGTTTATTGACTATATATAAACTAAGGAGGTAGTACGTTGGTAGACAGCAACCACCCAGAGAGGTATTACCATCTTGTGGTAGTGGGGGGGTAGCAGCAACCCCCCGGAAGGTACTACCATCCTGTGGTAGTGGGTTTGGGTAGACAGCAAACCACCCAGGAGGTACTACCATCCTGTGGTAGTAGGTTGGAGCAGCAACCACCCAGGAAGTACTACCATCCTGTGTAGTGGGTTTGGGGGGGGCAGCAACTCCCGGGGAGGTACTACCATCCTGCCAAGTGAGTGTGAAACGAAATCTGAAATTGTTTACATGATGGTAGGATTACTAGTTTTTTTTTCTGTCTCATAAACTTTAAAGATTTCAGGTCGTCTTGCTACTTCTATTTACACTTAGGTCACACTACACATGCTTGTACAAGCATAAAAACCCCCCTCTGGGTTTTCTTCTATTTTCTTATTAGTTCATGTTCTTGTTTATTTTCTCTTATCTCCAGGGGAAAATGGAACAGAATTTTTCCCCTACATAGCGTGCTTGTCATAAGAGGTGACAAAAACCCCAGGAGAAAGGGGGCTAGAAACCCCCCTTCTCCTGTATACTTTACTAAATATAAAAAAAAAACTTTTTTTTTTTTTTTAAGGTCCCCCTCCTTTGGGAAAGATCTGCCAGTTTTTAAAAAAAAATATAAACTAAACTGTCTTGTGGAATTTTGTGAAAAATTTAGCATAAAAAACAAATACAATAACAAGTGTTCATGAAAAGCATGTTCCCAAATGTTTATTAAAAAAAAAAAAATAAATAGATAAAAAAAAACTTTCACCTCCATTCAACCTTTTACAGTAGGGCCCCCCTTTATGGGAATTTGTAATACAGACATTTTAAAAAATAATCAATTCGTTTATATGACTCCATGAGTCACTATTAGGTTGGGCACCACTCTTGTTTGTTTACATCCTCCCTAGGGTCCACATCTCTGCATTATGCCCCCAAACTTTCCAAACTCTCAAGTGTTTTAAAGGTTTTGCATATTTTTTTATAGACTCTGATAATTGTACTTATGTGTACCTGTACCTAAATAAACTTACACACTGTGCTGGTGTGCAGGGAAAATTAAAATCACCCAAAATGTCTCATTAGTTTTTAAATACAACAATAGTAATCTCTTTTTCCCAAAAAACTGGCCCTATTCCCCCAAGGCAGGTGCCCCCAAAAAAATGAAAGTCTATGTTTTTAACTTTATTAATGTATACAGGAGAAAGGGATACTAGCCCCTTGTTCCTGGCATGTTAGGCCTCTTACGACATGCATGGCAAATAAGATAAGAAGAAATAAACAAGAACAAAACTAGTAAGAAAACAGAAGAAAACCTAGAGGGTGTGTATAAATATGCTTATACAAGCAAGTGAAGTGTAAACTAAGTGTAAGTAGAAGTAGCAAGACATACCTGAAAAGTTGCATGTTTATGAGACAAAAAAAAAGACACCAGCAATCCTACCATCATGTAAAATAATTAACAATAGTAATAATAAAAAAATTGCCCTGAGATGATTTAAATGCAGTACATATATAATATTATTACTGACATTTAAATTAATCCATCTATTTTTTTGAAAATTATATAAGAAACATACTACAGTGGACCCCGACTATCGGCCGGTCTGAGTATCGGCCGACTCGAGTTTGGATCGCTTTTTTGCCCAATTTTTCCCGACAATCGACCGTTTCCCGACTATCGGCCCACATACCAGACCTGCCCGCGCTTGCGCCTCCCATGCAGGCGTCGTGAGCCAGTCTAGCTTTGTTTATCCTTGACGGCTTGCGGAGTGAACAGAAATCATACGTGTCCAGGCTGGTAACAGCAACAACAACTGGTTTGTTTACAAAACTCCCAAACCTTCATTTAATCTTGTTTACTCACCTCACACTCTACATTAAGACTGCCTCTACCACCACTGCCTCTCCTAGGGTGAGGGCTTGAGGTTGATTGGCCTCAGCAACACTCTCCTCTACTTCATCGTCACTCTCTGCTGGCACAATCTCCAACAATTCTTTATCATTTAGGCCTAGTGATTGTTCTTCAACCAGTTCTCTCAGCTCACCCTCCTGCATGTCCTCAAACCCTTCACCACCAACTAGCCTTGCTAACTCACAGTCTTTCTCACAGCTTTGTTAACCTCATCCTGAGGGTAGTAGGGACGCAGCGAGAAGCATTTTCCCATACTTTTTCCCAGATTTGTTTGGTAAATATGATTGGGCGACTGGGCATTCATGAATGTTTGAAGCTCGCGAAAGTGGAGGGCTAGCTGTATTTCGTGTTTCTTTGCATTTTCTGGTGTTTTTTAATATTTGCTTAAATAAGTCACCATGGGGCCTAAGAGGGTTAGTGGTAACAGCCAACCAAAAAGAAATTGGTTGGAAGAATTTGTTCGGTACTTGGACAGATCAGCACTCGAGCAGCCTTCTGGAATGAATTAAGTTCGAGTGCTGAGGTTCCACTGAACTCTCACTACAACCATACACCTTCCCTTCACTCTAACATCCAATCTTTCAATGTCAAGATTTTTTTTGTTATTCTCATCACCTTTCTCTTTTGCACGTTCATTTTTATCTTCTTTTTTAATTCCCTGAAAAATTCATCCACCAAACAATAGAAAAAAAATTGTACTGATCACATTTTAAAATTATTACATATTTAATAAGAGGTAAAGAAACACTGGAGGGAATTCCACTTACAGTTAACTTGTGCAAAAGGAATTCATCAGTAATTTTCTCAACTTTCTCCATTATGGTGGAGTCTGAGTCATGCAAGTGAAGAGGCACAACTGTAGCACCTGTGGCTGTGGTCATCGTGTCCAGGGCCTCCTTGATGGTCTCCTGTACCTGTCAATAACAATATCAACAGTAAATATACAGTACAGTGGACCCCCGGATTACGTACTGCTCCAAACTCGAACAATTATGTAAGTGTATTTTTGGGGGTCTAAAAGGACTAATCTAATTTACATCATTCCTTATGGGAACAAATTCATTCGGTAATGGCACTTGAACAGCATTCTGGAACGAAATAATGACGTAATCCAGGGGTCCACTGTACTTGGGTCAGTGTGTGATCCCAGAAAGGTATCCCTCTACTGCATAACCCTAAGCCCCTGTACATCAATACATGCAAAAAGATTAATGCAGAGAATGGTACAAGTTTATAGAAAAACTATTTCCACAAAGTGGAGCACAGTACATTATACAATTTGGGTAAGTGACATGTATAAACTACTTTACACAAAGGACTTTATTATGCAAGACAACTAGAGCAGCCTAAAACTATATTATGATTACTAATGATTACTGAAGGAGGGGTGTTTGTGCAGGAAAAGTGGATAATAATTGGGGATTAGGGTTGTTCAGACAGCCTGATATATCATTAGCGAGTTACAGCCTGTGCTTCCATCTAGCAGGCTGAGGCAAACCCCCCAGTTCCAGGCTGTCTGATGTGTTTTAGTTGCTACTCCTGGTAGTAGTAACCTTACCTGGTGTGGAGTAGAGTTGGGAAAGTCACTTCACCTCCTCTCTTCTCCTGATCAGCTAGGGTGATCTACCAGGAGTATTTCTGGTCATTGTGTTTTTAGGGTTACCAGTAATATCTTGCATCTTTAAGTTGGCATACCACCTTTTTTTTTTTTTTTTTTTATTAACACATCGGCCGATTCCCACCAAGGCAGGGTGGCCCGAAAAAGAAAAACTTTCATCATCATTCACTCCATCACTGTCTTGCCAGAAGGGTGCTTTACACTACAGTTATAAAACTGCACCATTAACACCCCTCCTTCAGAGTGCCGGCACTGTACTTCCCATCTCCAGAACTCAAGTCCAGCCTGCCGGTTTCCCTGAATCCCTTCATAAATGTTACTTTGCTCACACTCCAACAGCACGTCAAGTATTAAAAACCATATGCCTCCATTCACTCCTATCAAATACGCTCACACATGCTTGCTGGAAGTCCAAGCCCCTCGCACACAAAACTCTTTACCCCTCCCTCCAACCTTTCCTAGGCCGACCCTACCCCGCCTTCCCTCCACTACAGATTTATACACTCTCGAAGTCACTCTGTCTCGTTCCATTCTCTCTACATGTCCAAACCACATTGGTAACCAATGTTCTTTTTCTTATCAGCTCTGCTGCCTGGCCTGGTCAGCCCGTACAGACACCGAGATATACAGGAGCCAGATTTAAGTCTATCCGACTTTGATTATTTAGACTACTTAACCTCTACTACGTCTTCATACTTACTACAACCAAGTGGCATAGGAGACTCCCTAACATCTGCCCAGGATAACCATCACCATCTAATCAACACCAGAGACCTATCCTGGGCCTTAGTCTCCTAACCTACACCTTGCCAGAACCACATCAGCCAATTTTTTTTTTTTTTTTCATTTATTTTTTTAATTAAACTCCTGAAAAATTCTTCTTTATTAATAAACCTTGAGTCCATTATTTATTTATTTTTCCATTTTTGTTTTGTTTAGGTGGAAGGCGTTCCCTGGAAACTAAGGAAGAACCACAGGTGACTGAATCTTCTCAACAACTGGACACGGTTAACGTCCTTACCAGAGCTCAGTCTATGGTAAAACCTATCCATCCTTTAGTTCTTTCAAAGGAAAACCTTTTGAGCTGTCACACCTAGATTTAGTGGGTTTCCAGAAGACTTCTCCTTTCTTAGAGGAAACTCGGAAGCTAGCATTAAATGGCAATGTAATTAAAAGAAAGAACCTTACTTATAAATTTGAGTTCAAGGGTAATCTTTTATACAAGACTATCGTGTCCGTAGACAAACCCAACGACGTGGGAAGAAGTCTGTTAGTCATTCCTAGGGATTGTCGTGAGACTATTTTGAAAATTTCTCATGACCTGCCAGTTTCGGGCCATTTCTCCCATAGGAAGACCTATAAGATCAAAGACTTGTATTTCTGGCCTAGGATGTCCTCGGACATGTACTGTAGATCATGTCACGTATGTCAGCTCTCCTCACAAAAGGGCAGAACTAAGAGAGTCCCCATGGTCAAAATGCCTATTTTTTCAGTTCCATTTGCTAGAGTTGCAGTGGACATAGTTGGTCCTCTCACTTCTTGCTCATCAGGAGGTCATAAATATATTTTGACCATGATTGACTATGCATCCAGCTTTCCTGAGGCGGTACCCTTAAAATCCATTACATCCATGGAAGTAGCAGAAGCTTTACTTTGCATTTTTGTGTTTTGTGTGCTCTCTGTGAATCTGAACAAGATGTCCTCTCTTGAGCTACTCTACCAGCTGCTAAAGGAAGAACTGAGGGTAGCTAAGCTTGAGATACAGCGACTGACTGAGGAAAACAAGAAGATTCGTAGTAATCCTCCTGTTGAGAATCCTCAAGTCAGGAAAGGAACCTGGACAGTGGCTGGAATGCATGGGACAAAGTTAAGGATCAATAGGATGGGTGGAGAGGTAGAAACAACGAAGACCCAGGAGAATGTTGTGGAAACATCGAACCCATTCTCCGTGCTACCCGATGAATGTGAGTCGACTTCTGGGAGCGTCACGACGAACGACACCAAGGAAGGTAAAAACATTGTTGTTGTTGGGAACAGCCAGGTTAGGTACATGGATAGGGCCTTCTGTTGATAGGAGTAGGAGACAGAGGGTTTGCTTTCCTGGGGCTGGGATGGAGGATATTGTTAGCCGTCTGGACGACATCATGAGAGGTAATGGGAGCAATCCTATTATCTGTCTCAGTGCTGGAGGCAACGATGTTGGCAGACGTAGGAGTGAGGACCTGACTAGCAGGTTTAGGTCAGCAATAGACATAATTAGGAAGAAGGTGGGAACCCTGTCATATGTGGTATTTTGCCAAGGAGAGCAGTTGAAAAAGAATGGCTGTCCAGGGCAATTGGTGTCAATTGCTGGCTTGACAAATACTGTAAGGAAAATGCAGAAACATTCATTGACAACTGGGACCTCTTCTATGGCAGAAATGACATGTATGCCAGGGATGGGGTTCACTTATCCAGGTCTGGGGTGGGGCACTGGCAACTGCAGTGGAGGAAGCTGTTAGGGCTTTAAACTAGAAATAGTTAGTGGTATGGGTTTTGGGGCGAAAACAGTGAAGTCCCAGTGTAGTAATATTATAAGTTCTAGGAGAACTAGTAATAGGCAGAATAAGGTGGATACTGGAAAGCCAGTGGCACTAGATGACAAGGCAGTAATAGATATAATGTAAAAACAGAAATGAGCAGGAAGGGTAAAGAGAAAGGAGGGTCTTTAAATGTATATTACACCAATTGTCGTAGTGCTAGGAATAAGATGGACGAGTTGAGATTACTTGCTAGTGCGGGTAATATTGATGTTTTTGCAATAACTGAGACATGGTTTAATATGAAAAATCGGGACATGCCTGCTAAATGTCACATCTAGGGTTTTAAATTGTTCCAAATAGACAGAAGTATCGGGAAGGGGGGTGGGGTGGCACTCTATGTCCGTGATCATCTAAATTGTTGCATAAAAACAGGCATAAAGTCTGAAATAATACATACAGAGTCTGTCTGGATAGAATTTTCAGAGGGGTGTGAAAAATTGATTTTATGCGTGATATATCGTCCTCCAAACTTAGATAGGGAACAAGGGAGACTACTCTGGGAGGAAACTGTTAAGGCCACAAGGCACAATAACGTAGTAATTCTAGGGGACTTTAACTTTAGTCAGATTGATTGGAATTTCTTGACAGGAATTTAGAATCTAACGACTTTTAGAAGTAGTTCAGGATTGTTTTTGAAGCAGTTTGTGACAGAACCTACAAGGGAAATAACCAACTTGACTTGGTTCTGGCAAACAAGGAATCCCTTGTTAATAATTTAGAAATTACAGAGGAACTCTACACAAGCGACCACAAGTCTTTAGCATTGAATGGATGTATGATAGTAGGGATAATTCAGTAACAGTCCCAGACTTTTGCTTAGCAGATTATAATGCGCTTAGAGAACACTTATCAACTGTGGACTGGGGTAACGAAGAGAGCTATCAATATGACAGCTTTCTTAACACTATACAGGCTGCCCAAAGAACATTTATCCCATATAAAGAAATTAGATCAAGTAGAAATGACCCAAAATGGATGAATAATAGGCTCAAATATCTTTTAGGGCAGAAGAAAGGAATTTATAGGCGCATAAATAGAGGTGAGGGTCATCTTATAATTCAGTATACTGACATTAAGAGGGACATTAAAAAGGGTATAAGAAAAGCTAAACGGACTATGAAATTAAAGTTGCTAGGGATTCAAAACTAACCCAAAAGTTTTTCCAGGTTTATAGAACAAAAGTTAGGGATAAGATAGGTCCCTTAAAAATAACTCTGGGCATCTTACTGACAAGGAGAATGATATGTGCTCTATTTTTAATAATTATTTTCTCTCGGTTTTCACACAGGAAGACACTAATAATATCCCAGTAATTAAGTTTTTTAGTGTCCCTGAAGAAGATAAATTATGCAATATCACAGTCACTAGCGAAATTGTTATGAAACAAGTAGACCGTCTGAAACAAAATAAATCGCCGGGTCCTGATGAGCTTTTGCAAGGTTCTTAACCCTTTCGGGGTCCAAGAGGGTCTCTGAAACTCGTTCTCAGGGTCCACGAATTAAAAAAATAAAAATGATTTTTTCTTATGGAATGATAGAGAATCTTTTTCCGATCATAACGCCACAAAAATTATGAAATTTGATCGAAAACTAACGGAATTATGCTTTCGCGAAGTTAGCGGTAGCCATGACACTTACGCATCCGCGATTTCGCCCACTTTGAGCCCTATTTTCGGCACATTACAATGTTTCAGTCTACTAAAATTATAGCTATTTCGCTAGAACTCCATTTCTTCTATCGATTGAGTACAAGAAACCGCCTATTTACCAATTTTAACTACCCAAAATAGTGGTCAGAAAATGGCAATTTGGCCAATTTCACACAAATTTCAAACGATGCCATTTTCAAAATAGGATCCATAATAAACAAGACAGACATTCCTGGCACTAAAATAACATCTTCTCTGTTCATTAGTCACGTCTCCAGGCCCTCTTACATTACTTTTGCTTTCCATTTTGAATTTTTATTCTCACAAAAAAATAGAAGATTTATTGTTATGTATACAACTGCATCATTGTAAAAATGGTATAAATAATATCAGAGCACTTGTGCATGAATATTAGACTCGCCAGTTGATGTGTATTGGACGCATGGTGTGATTTGTTTACTCTTGAACATCGTCAAAATCGAACATTTTCGCTACTTTGAGGTCAATTTCAAGGTACTTGTTATTGTCAAACCAATCAAAATCATCTCTATTTCTGTAATATATCTTCCATTCTATCAAATGAGAACAAGAAAACGAGAATACAACAATAAATACCATACGAAAATAGACTGCAAAGTCGCTGTTTTAAATCAAAAACACGGTCAGAGTTTTTTTCCTCATTATGCACTGTGTGGTGCAGGAATTTTTTATACTGCGCACACTGACCGCACAGACCCATTCTATCACATCTAGGCCTAACAGCCTGTTTCTGCTTGATTTGAGGGCGCTAGAATATAGGCGTACTAGTACGTCAATAACCCCAGTGCATAAGACGTACTAGTACGACCAAAACCCGGAAAGGGTTAAGGAATGAAAAATGGAACTCTGTGAACCAATATCTAACATTTTTAATTTATCTCTTCAAACAGGTGTAGTGTCTGATATGTGGAAGATGGCTAATGTAATTCCTATTTTTAAAGCAGGGGACAAGTCACTACCGTCAAATTACCGCCCAATAAGCCTGACCTCAATTGTAGGCAAATTACTAGAGTCAATTATAGCTGATATTATTAAAAGCCATTTAGATAACCATAATTTGATTAATGATACTCAGCATGGATTCACGAGGGGCCGTTCCTGGCTATCTAATTTATTAACCTTCTTTAGTAAAGCTTTTGAGGCTGTTGATCACGATAAAGAATTCGATATTGTTTATTTAGATTTTAGTAAGGCTTTTGATAGAGTACCGCACCAGAGACTGTTAAAAAAGTGGCAGCTCATGGCATAGGGGGAAAAGTGCTGTCATGGACCGAGTCATGGCTCACCAATAGGAAGCAGAGTGTGCATAAATGGGGTTAAATCCGAGTGGGGATCTGTAACAAGTGGTGTTCCACAGGGATCAGTCTTAGGCCCGTTGTTGTTTATAATATATATCAATGACCTTGATGAGGGAATTACTAGTGATATGAGCAAATTCGCCAATGACACGAAGATAGGTAGGATAATTGATTCTAACGTAGGTGTCAGGGAACTTCAGGAGGATTTAGACAAACTCAATTCCTGGTCAGAAAAGTGGCAGATGCAGTTCAATGTAGATAAATGCAAGGTTCTGAAGCTCGGTAGTGTCCATAACCCAAGCACTTATAAGTTAAATAACGTAGAACTTAGCCATACAGATTGCGAAAAGGATTTGGGGGTTATGGTAAGCAGCAACCTTAAACCAAGACAGCAATGCCTAAGCGTACGTAATAAAGCAAACAGATTACTGGGATTTATATCAAGAAGTGTAAGCAACAGAAGTCCAGAGGTTATATTACAGCTTTATACATCGTTAGTAAGGCCTCACCTACATTACGCAGCTCAATTCTGGTCTCCATATTACAGAATGGATATTAATTCGTTAGAAAACATTCAGCGTAGAATGACTAAATTAATGCATAGCATTAGAAATCTTCCGTATGAAGAAAGATTGAAGACCCTAAAATTACATTCACTTGTAAGACGAAGAATGAGGGGAGACATGATCGAGGTATACAAGTGGAAAATGGGTATTAACAAAGGGGATATAAATAAGATCTTGAGAATATCTCACCAAGAGAGAACTCGCAATAATGGATTCAAATTAGATAAGTTTAGATTTAGAAAGGATATAGGAAAGTATTGGTTTGGAAATAGGGTAGTTGATGAGTGGAACAGTCTGCCTAGTAGGGTTATTGAAGCAAGGACCTTGGGTAGTTTCAAATTTAGGTTGGATAAATTCATGAGTGAGAGGGGGTTTGGGTTTGAGTGGGAATTGCATGAGTAAATAGAATTATCAAAGCTTATTTCTT
>WNWK01058337.1:0-10484 GCA_009830355.1 Cherax destructor | reverse complement strand
TTTCAAAACCATCAAGCCAAAAGGAAAAAAAGGATCTAACAGTTCTCATTAGTAATGTCACATAGAATTAATTAAACATTTAAATTACTGAGAGTAACTCAAGGTATCTAAAACATACTCTCTGGAGTGGTGAAGAGACATGCCTGATACAGTAGGGCCCCAACTTACAACATTAGTGTGTTCCAAAAAATTGTTCATAAGTCAAACATTCAGAAATCAAAACCTATTTTCCTACAGACACCCCATGCTATAATTGGAAAAGCCCCTTACCTCATACATAAGTTCATCATGAAGCTGCAGTACAAAAAAACCTCCACTTATATCCTCCCTGCTTTTAGTTGGCTGTGTGAGGAAGGTAGGTGCTGTTGGGAATGCTTGTCGAATGGCTGTGTTTATCCTCACCATAGCTAATTTGACTATGTCTGCTGCAGATCCCTGTATTGCTGTGTTAACTGCTTGGCGCTCACTTTGAGCTGTAAACAGAAATTAAGAACAATTCAACAATGATTTGATTTTCCTATAGATAATTTTTATAAAACTATGGGGAAGTAGAGAAAAATCCTTCCTCTGTTAGCCATGTGTGTGTCGTAAGGGAGCATTGGGCTAGTAATCCCTTCTCCTGCATAAATTTCTAAATGTAAAATGAAGAAAACTTTGTTTCTTCTTTTTCGGGTCATCCTGCCTTAGTGGGAGATAGCCATTGTGTTAAAAATAATATTATATCAGAGGAGGACTGAGTGTCTAAATGTAGAAATTTCTCATACTAAATATTATTGACTCGAGATAATTTTCTCCGACAATGACTATGATTACAGAAATGAAGATTCCAAAAAAATTTACAAGTCTCAAAGCCGTGAATGCAAGATACTTCAACTTGGGTCTGGATTAAGTACGAAAACAAAAACATGTGCTGTCATGCTGACCTCACGGATGACCGGAACTCTGGCAGTACCCATCTACCAGTTATCACTAAAAGGCAAAGTTTCTATTTTTTCATGGACTTTTGGAAAAATAAGTGAAGTGTGTGTGTGTGTGTGAGCATGTTTAATTGGAGTGAGTAGAGGCAAGCAGTTTTTATGATGATGTGTTGTTGGAGAGCGAGCAAGGTAACACTTATGGAGGTGGGAAGTACAATGCCTGCTCTCTGGGGGGTAGGGATGTTGCAGTTTGGAAGGACTTTTGAGCTTTAATGTCAGCATGCCTCTGGCAGGATAGTGGCAGAGTGAGTGATGGTTAGAGTGTTTCTTCTTTTCAGGTCACCCTACCTTGGTGGGAGATGGCAGTGCGTTAAAAATAAATAATGTACTGTAACCTTTAAAGTAGACTTCCTTTATAATGGTGAAGGGTTCTTGATCCAAAAGAATTGAAGTTATCTTTCCCTTCCTTGGTTAACCCTTTCACTGTCGGTCCTGTAATATTACGGCTTGAGGCCAGTGTCTGTCCCATAATACTACGCCAAAATTCTAGTGCCTTCAAATCTGATGGGAGAAAGCTGGTAGGCCTATATGTGAGAATAGGTCTGTGTGCTCAGTGCACGCAGTATAAAAAAATCCTGCAGCACACAGTGCATAATGAGAAAAAACTCAGACCGTGTTTTGGTTTAAAACATCGACTTTGCAGTGTATTTTTGTATAGTATTTATAAATGTATTCTCGTTTTCTTGGTATCATTTGATAGAATGGAAGATATATTACAGAAATAGAGATGATTTTGACTGTTTTCCAGACTAAAAGTACCTTGAAATTGAGCTCAAAGTAGCAGAAATATTCGTTTTTTGCCGATGTTAAAGAGCAAACAAATCACGCCACACGTCTAATACACGTCAAGTGGTGGGTCTAATATGCCTTCAAAAATGCGCTCATATTATTTATACCATTTTTACAATAATGCAGAAGTCTGCATAACAGTAAATCTTCTATTTTTTGTGTGAATAAAAATTTAAAATGGAAAGCAAGCATAATATAAGAGGGGCCTGGAGACATGACTAATGAACAGAGAAAATGTTATTTTAGTGCTAGGAATGTCTGCATTGTTTATTCTGGCCCCTATTTTGAAATTGGCCTTCCTTGAATTGTGTGTGAAATTGGCCAATTTGCCAATTTCTGATCACTTTATTGGGTAGTTGAAATCAGTAAATGGGCGGTTTATTGTACTCAATCGATAGAACAAATGGAGTTCTAGTGAAATAGCTATGAGTTTGGCTGACTGGAACAATAGAATTCGGTGTAAATAGGGCTCAAAATGGGCAAAATCGGTGATGGGAAAATATAGCTGAGAGCGCTAACTTCGCGAGAGCGTAATTCCATAAGTTTTCCATCAAAATTCGTTTTTTTTTGGTGTCATTACCATCGGGAAAAGATTATCATTTCATAAGAATTTTTTTTTCAAATATTTTCGACACAGAACGAGATTAGAATCAGGGTCCCGACAGTGAAAGGGTTAAAGCCTGATTACATCCCATTTCTAAGGTACTGTATGACCTTTATAGGTTTAGTGCTGCCCATAAATATAATATGCACATCATGCAGCATACCTTTTTTTAACAGGTAATTTTTCACAAAAGGCAGGATGACCTAAAGAAGGAAACTCAATTATATCATTCTTCCATAGCTATTTTCCAGATATTGTATTTCTGTGCTCAGATCCCCCAAAATCCCTTGCCTCCACCCACATTAATCTAACAAACAAGACTGCTTTAAAGCAAGGTACAAACCTCGAGCACACAAATCTTTGCTGGTGATGTTTGGAAGGTATCTGCCGCCCATCAGGGTAAGAACATAACCTTCTTTGCGAGACTTCTCTATGGTAGTTTGTATGAAGTGCTTAACTCCTGGAAAGCTTCCCTTGAATTTTTCCATAAATGACAGAGCTTCATCCTCACCAACACCCAACTGCTCACTCAGTGCTTGTGTTCCCATGCCGTAAATCAAACCATAACAAATCTGTGAAAAATAATTTTTTTTCAACACGTGGTCGTCTCCCACCAAGGCAGGGTGACCCAAAAGAAAGAAAATCCCCAAAAGAAAATACTTTCATCATCACTCAACACTGTCACCTCACTCATACAGATACGACAGTTTAGAAAAAATAATTTCAGCGTTGGATCCCACAACTGGTTTGGCCAATAAATCTTATTATTTTAGTAATTAATTACTATGAATAAAGTATAAAAATGTATAGTAAAAATTAAGCTCACCTTAATTCCTCAGTAAAATATAAGATTCAGTAAATAATGACCAAAAATCAAAATGATAACTCCATATTAAAATTTATAACAATAACTAAGGTATAAACAACATGATGCTTAAGCTGATCTGCCGAATTATTACTGCTATTACATTCAGGGAAAAGTGTTAAACCCATGAGTGTCATATAGCCCTTGGGAAATGGGAAATAATCAGGGTATTACCTGGAGTTTACCTGGAGAGGATTTCGGGGGTCAATGCCCCCGTGGCCAGGTCTGTGACCAGGCCTCATGGTGGATCAGGGTCTGATCAACCAGGCTGTTACTGCCGGCCACACAGACGTATGAACCACAGCCCGGTTGGTCAGGAACTGACTTTAGGTGCCTGTCCAGTGCCTTCTTGAAGACAGCCAGGGGTCTATTGGTAATCCCCCTAATGTATGCAGGGAGGACAGTTGAACAGTCTTGGGCCCCGTACACTTATGGTGTTGTCTCTCAGTGTACTCGTGGCGCCCCTGCTTTTCATCGGGGGAATGTTGCATCTCCTGCCGAGTCTTTTACTTTCATAGGGAGTGATTTTCATGTGCAGGTTTGGTACCAATCCTCCAGGACCTTCCAAGTGTATATTATCATGTATCTCTCTCACCTGCATTCCAGGGAATACAGATCAAGGACCTTCAACTGTTCCCAGTAATTTAGGTGCTTTATCGTAATTATGTGTGCTGTGAAAGTTCTTTGTACACTCTCCAGGTCTGCAATGTCGCCAGCCTTGAAGGGGGCAGTTAGTGTACAGCAGTATTCCAGCCTAGAGAGAACAAGTGATTTGAAGAGTGTTATCATGGGCTTGGCATCCCTAGTTTTGAAGGTTCTCATTATCCATCCTATCATTTTCCTAGCCGATGAGGTAGATACATTGTTGTGGTCTTTAAAGGCAAGATCCTCTGACATTATCACTCCCAAGTCCTTCACATTTCTTTTTCGCTCTATTGTATGGTTAGAATTTGTCGTATACCTTGATACATTTTTTATTTCCTCAAGTTTTCCATATCTGTAGTTGAAATTTCTCCTCGTTGAACTTCATATTGTTTTCAGTGGCCCATTTGAAGATTTGGTTGATGTCCACTTGGACTTTTGCAGTGTCGCCAATGGAGGTCACTGCCATGGCAATCCGGGTGTCATCCGCAAAGGAAGACATGGAGCTATGGCTTACATCTACATGTCAGAAATGAGGATGAAGAATAGAATGGGAGCGAGTACTGTGCCTTGAGGAACAGAGCTTTTCACTGTGGCTGCCTGGGACTTTACTCTGTTTACTATTACTCTTTGTGTTCTATTTGTCAGGAAGTTATAGATCCAACTACAAACTTTTCCTGTTATTCCTTTATCACGCATTTTGTGTGCTATTACACCATGGTCACACTTGTCGAAAGCTTTTGCAAAGTCTGTGTATACTACATCTGTATTTTGTTTATCCTCAACAGCATCCAGGACCCTGTCATAGTGGTCCAGGAGCTGGGACAGGCAGGAGCAACCTGCTCTAAACCTGTGTTGCTCTGGGTTGTGTAATTGATGGGTATCTAGGTGGTTGGCAATCTTGCTTCTTAGAAACCTCTCAAAGATTTTTATGATATGGGATGTTAGTGCTATCGGTCTGTAGTTCTTTGCAATTGCTTTACTGCCACCCTTGTGGAGTGGGGCAATGTCTGTTGTTTTTATTGTGTGTGGGATGACCCCTGTGTCCATGCTCCCTCTCCATAGAATGCTGAAGGCACGTGATAGGGGTTTCTTGCAATTCTTGAGGAACTTGGAGTTCCATGAGTCTGGACCTGGGGCAGAGTGCATAGGCATGTCATATATTGCCTTTTCAATGTCTTGTGGAGTTAAAATAATACTATCTGAGATTTTTGAGATGACCAAACTTTGCATTTCGTTCATAAAGAATTCATTTGGATTGTCGACCCTTAGTCTGGGCAGTGGCTCGCTGAACACTGACTCATATTGGGACTTTAATATCACACTCATTTCTTGGCTGTCATCTGTGTATGTCCCATCCCGCCTAAGCAGAGGCCCAATACTGGATGTTGTTTTTCCCTTAGATTTGGCATAAGAGAAGAAGTATTTTGTTTCTTTTCAATTTCCTTTATGGCTTTTAGTTCTTCCTGTGATTCTTGTCTCCTGTAAGATTCCTTCAGTTTAAGTTCGATATTTGCAATTTCACTGACCAGTGCCTCTCTATGTATTTCAGATATATTGGCCCCTCTCAGCAGCTCTGTGACTCTTTGCCTTTGTCTGTATAGGGAGCGTCTCTCTCTTTCTAGTTTACATCTTCTCTTTCTTTTTCTTAATGGAATGTGTCTTGAGCAGATCTCAAGAACCACAGAGTTCATTTTTTCTAGGCAACTGTTTGGATCTGTGTTGTTTAGGATATCTTCCCAGCATGTTTCATTTAGGACATGGTTGACTTGATCCCATTGTATGATTTTGTTATTAAAATTTAATTTTGTGAAGAGACCTTCCTGACTGATCACATTTTGCTGGTCAGGAGCCCTGTGCATACATGTCTGTACCTCTATTATGTTTTGATCTGAGTATTGTCTTTGATACGGTTATATTCCATATCAGATCGTTGTTGTTAGTGAAGATGAGGTCCAGTGTATTTTCTAGTCTTGTAGGCTCTAATATTTGCTGGTTTAAGGTGAATTTGGTGCAGAGATTTAATAGTTCGTGTGTGTGTGAATTTTCATCTTCTCTGCCTCCTGGGGTGATCTCTGCTAAAGCATTGTTTGCTATACTCCTCCATTTTAGGTGTCTCAAGTTGAAATCTCCTAGTAGTAAGATGTTTGGGGCAGGAGTTGGGAGATTTTCTAGACAGTGGTCAATTTTCAAAAGCTGCTCCTGGAATTGCTGGGAAGTTGTGTCTGGAGGCTTGTATACCATCACAATGACAAGGTTTTGGTTTTCAATCTTTACCGCCAAAACTTCAACTACATTATTTGAGGTGTTTAGTAGTTCTGAGCTAATGAGCGACTCTGTGACATACAGGCCAACCCCCCTTGTTGCCTGTTTAGTCTGTCGCATCTGAATAGGTTATACCCTGGGATCCATATTTCGTTGTCATAATGATCCTTTATGTGGGTCTCTGTGAATGCCACAAACATTGCATTTGATTCCATGAGCAGTCACTTGATGTAAGGAATTTTGTTGTTTTTTGACGGCTTTAGACCCTGTATGTTTGCAAAGACAAATGTCGTTATATTGGTGGAATTTAGGGGGGTTTTATTTGTTGGCTGTAATATCTGTTGTTCTGGAGTGGAGGCCAGTGTCCGTGCCTCTGCTCCAGAAGTGTTTTCAGTTGGTGTAGGATTATTGTCATTTCTTGCCAGTCTTTTTTCCCTCCAGGCACTAAAAAAACTCCGTCCCTGGAAGGGTTGTGGCTCCCCTCTTTTGTTTCCCATAATCTGGCTGGTTTGTGTCTTCTTGTCCCCTTTAGATGATATGCCTGGCAGTATGCATTGTAGCATTTTCTTTCATGGATTGATAAGTGACACATTTCTTAGTGAAATAAGTTACAGGAGGGAAAGTTGCAATCTCCTGTTGCCATGTGGGTGTGGCATTTTTTGGGGTGGTCAAAGGTGCATGTCCCACCTGTTTTACCAGATATACCATGGCTGCAGATACCCAAGGCATAGTATTTGCATAGATTGGATTTCCGTTTGCTAGGATTCATTGTAGCTGCGTTCGCTGCTGGTGCATTTTTT
Organism: Cherax destructor; assembly: GCA_009830355.1. Lineage (NCBI taxonomy): Eukaryota > Metazoa > Arthropoda > Malacostraca > Decapoda > Parastacidae > Cherax > Cherax destructor. Next base: position 3,542 of record WNWK01058337.1, on the reverse strand, counting down.
TCTGTTTCCTCCCTATCTATTCCACCTGTATGGATCACTGCTTCTACCAGGTTTTGCTAGTAATGTGTTGACACTGTTCCCTGAGGCATCATTTCCTTTTGGTCCATCTCCAGCAGTATCGCTATTTTGTACCTCTGTTAATTGAATAGCATTGTCTTTATTTGTTTCCAATTCATTAGATCAAGAGCCTTTCACCAGCATCAAGGAATCTTTCTTGAAGGGAACATTATTTAAACCCAAAATAATATTTTCTGTGTACACCTGAGATGTTAACATTTAACTACATTTTCATTCTGCTTTATCAGTCAACCAGTTCTATATTTTACCTGAAATTTAGTAAAATATTATGTAATATAACATTTCTTTTAACATTTTCACTATAGAAACAATTAAAATTTTTATACTGTTCTAATAGTTAGTGTCAGAAGCTATATGTAACAAAGAAACAGTGCTTAGCAGACAACGGAGACTAATTGTCACATACAAGCATAATGTATCAGTAAAGTGGACATCACGGAGTAAGTAGATGTAGTGGATACCTATATTAATGACATTATTTCACCCACACAGTGGGCTTTATCAAGTCAGCAGAGAATACATGAGAAGGAAAATATATATACAGGTACAGACAAAGAAAGGTGAGGTACACGAGAGCATCTCAGGGCATCTTGCCTGGCAAATCTGATAGTGGCTTTCAGAAATCTTGATAAAGAGTCATCCTGGGCATTGTATACAACATATGTCAGACCCATCTTGGAGTATCCAGCACTAGTATGGAACCCACACCTGAGGAAGTTTGTTAAGAAACTAGAGAAAGTACAAAAGCATGTAACAAGACTAATTTCAGAATTATGGAGCATGAGCAATGAAAAGACCCTGGAGGATAGAAGGAACAGGGATATTTTTTCACGCGTCGGCCGTCTCCCACCGAGGCAGGGTGACTCAAAAGAAAGAAAATGCCCAAAAGAAAATACTTTCATCATCATTCAACACTTTCACCTCACTCACACATAATCACTGTCTTTGCAGAGGCGTTAAGATACGACAGTTCAGAAAATCCCTCCAAACTGCCAATATCTCAAACCCTTCCTTTAAAGTGCAGGCATTGTACTTCCCATTTCCAGGATTCGAGTCCAACTAAATCAATTAACTGGTTTCCCTGAATCCCTTCACAAAATATTACCCTGCCCACACTCCAACAGCTCGTCAGGTCCCAAAAACCATTCGTCTCCATTCACTCCTATCTAACACGCTCGCACATGCTTGCTGGAAGTCCAAGCCCCTCGCCCACAAAACCTCCTTTACCCCCTCCCTCCAACCTTTTCGAGGACAACCCCTACCCCGCCTTCCTTTCCCTACAGATTTATACATTCTCCAAGTCATTCTACTTTGATCCATTCTCTCTAAATGACCAAACCACCTCAACAACCCCTCTTCAGCCCTCTGACAAATACATGGTACCTGACTACGATGGTCCCAAACACCTCCTTATTAGTTATTTTTAAATGTTGTAAGTGTAATTTTGGGTCTAAAGGACTAGTCTATTTTATCATTTCTTATGGAGATAAATTGTTTGTAATGGCATGAACAGCATCTGAATGAAAATATGTAATCGGGACTGTACTTAACTCCACACTCCTAATTTCACACTCAATTTTCTGCATAATATTTACCATGCTTAGACAGGACATCTCCACTGCCTCTAGCCGCCGTCTCGCTGCAGCATTTGCAACCCATGCTTCACACCCATATAAGAGTGTTGGTACCACTATACTTTCGTACATTCCCTTATTTGCCTCCATGGATAACGTAGGAACAAGGATACATGATACAAAATACTCAGCGAAACTGATAGAGCAGACAGGGAAAGGCAGAAAATAAATACTCAGGAGCACAGCTGGAAGTAAGACACAGATAAATAAGGGATGTCAGGAAGTATTTCTTCAGTCTCAGGGTGGTCTGGAAGTGGAATGACCTCAACAAAGAAGTGGTGGAGGCAGAGTCCATACATAGTTTTAAGAATAGATATGAGTCCACAAGGTTTGGAGAGTGAATCTAGGACTCAGCCTGCAAGCACATACAGGTGAAAACATATAGATGAGTGCTACAGGGATGCCCGTGGACTGTGATTCATTATCTTTTAAGCCAACATCTTTTCTGGACACCCTAGCATTCACTTCTTTTACAACTACAGCTATAAATATATCACTTGTGAAGATATCACATATCCCTGTCAGAGGCCTATATACTCTAACCTCTGCTTCCATCTATGCATAAAAACTCTGTACAGCTTGGTAAAGCTTGTGCTGTTACAGGCTCAGCACTTGAACACATAATGATTACTGAATATACAGGGAAGATTTTGTATATGAAACACAACTGTATATGGCATTAAAAGAAACAGATGGCACTCATGATGAAAAATTTACATCCCTAAGCATGAACCACTGTATGAATAAAACCATGACTATCTTATCCTACTGTGAAGAATATATACATTACATGTATATACATTACATGTTCATAATTCGCACAGGTTAGGTTCCCAAAATTGACACTACTTAAGAAATTTTGATGTACAGTGTTAATAATTTATGAGAAAAATAAGGCTGCAGTTTTTGACCCTCCCTCCCCAAAAGCCAAAAAAATTTATAATTAAAAAAAAAAAAAAAAAAAAACTGAAGTTTTGATACCTTACATTGTAGATGTCATTGAATATTAAGAAGTGTGTGAAGAAGATTATGAGTACATAAAGAGTACATTATGTAATTTATAACTTTTTCCACAAATCACAGATGAATTAGGGAGTTTACATATTTACAAATAAGTGATAAAAGAGGGTTGATATTTTTAATGCAAAAGAACTTGAGCCTCTGACCTGTTTAGACTGTTGTCGTTGATCTGGCGTCACTTCTTCACGATTAATCAGATGAATCTGTGCTGCAATCATGGCAAATACATCCTCACCACTATTGAGCAAGTGCAGAAGTTTGTCATCAGATGCCAGGTGAGCCAGTAACCTCAATTCCAGCTGGGAATAGTCTGCAAAAGGAGGACATTGCCAGCCCTAGCTACCAATGCATGCCGGAGACTCACTGTATGCTTTTTTACCTTCAACTGTCTGTTGGTAAAAGCAACTTTATTTTAGAATTTTCATAACTACAGTGGACCCCGGATTACGTCATTATTTCGTTCCAGAATGCTGTTCAAGTGCCGTTACAAGAATTTGTTCCCATAAGGAATAATGTAAATTAGATTAGTCCTTTTAGACACACAAAAATACACTTACAAAAGCACTTACAAAAATACACTTACATAATTTTTCGAGTTTGGAGCAGTAACATAATCCGGGGTCCACTGTACTTATATATAGCAAATTAGCATCTAAACTATAATTTGGTGAGAAAACTTTGAATGGTGTTTGGTTTGCCCTGGACATTATAGTCACGACTGTCTGTTGTCTAACTCTAAATTCCAAATTACTGCAACTGTGAATTGTTACATCTACATTACTGTAACTCCATATTCTTTAAAACATATGA
>WNWK01058336.1:0-10484 GCA_009830355.1 Cherax destructor | reverse complement strand
AAATCCCAAATTCATTATAAAATGAAAAATTCAACAGGGGAAGGAAATCAACCCCCCAACCCCCAACCCAATGTAAGTGTTTTTTTTGTAAGTGTTTTTTGGGGGTTTGGAAGGGGGTTAATCTAATTTACATTTGTCCTTAGGGGAAAAAATTGTTCAGTAACGGAAAACTAGAACAGCATTTTGGAACAAATTATTTTCCCGTTTTCGGGACTGTATGTATTTTTTTTACACTACTGTTAAAAATTATCAACATACCATAAATGAAAAATAAAATTTGGGACCCCGGTTTTCTTTGGGAAAATTTTTCCAAATGCTTTTTTGAGACAAAACCAAAATTTTTTCCCCATAAGGACAAATGTAAATTAGAATAGTCATTTTGCCCCCCAAAATCACCCTTCAAAAGCCCCCACATAATTGTCTGATTTTGGGGTTAAACCGGGGTCCACTGTTTTAAGAAAAAAAACTACCCAAATTTTTCCCCAGTGAGTTTCAAAACTCAAATGGTGAAGCCATTTAAAAACATCCTATGAGGTTTAAAAAACTTTTTTCCCCTTTTTCAAAAATAAGGTTCCTTGCCCCAAAAAAAATTTTTGGAAAAATCCCTCTCCGCAAAATACCAATTGATCAAAGGTAGGCTTTAAAACATTGTCTTTTACATGGTACCTCGACTTATGGGTTTAACTCGTTCCTTAAACCAAACTTGTTAACTAAATTTTTGCTTGTATATAAAAATAAATTTTCCCTTTCACTGAAATTAAATGAAATCCAATTAACTTTTCCCACCCCAAAAACCATAATTCTTTTTTTTAAACAGGTTTGCCAAAAAAAACCCTGTGTTTCTGTCTTCCTGTCTTTTACTTGTGTCTGTCCCGGAAGGCCACCCTTGAACGGGGAAACACACACGATGCAGTCGGGGTCCGTCTGTTTCCCTGAACAAGTGAAAATGTATTATGTACTTGCCAGTCATGCTTATTATGCCTTATATCTGCAAGCATAGTATAGCACTTTGTCTGATTTTTGGGTTATCCTAGGAATTTACACTATGTATAACTGTATTTATTGTACCTGTGAGATAGAGACACAGATAGACAGAGATCGATACAGACAGAAGGAGACAGAGACAGCCAAAGCAAATCAGCATCAGCCAGCCGGCCACCCAACCAGCTGGCCTGGAACATGTATTCACGCTTCACAATTGTTCTCTTTACTTAGGCATATTAAGAACATTCTGGCAGGATGACACTGCCAGTGGTATCAAAATTGAAAGGATGTTACACATTGGTTATTAATGAGGTTTTTGATATTTCCTCCTTGAGAGTGGCGGCATATCTGAAGCAAAAAATCGACGAGTGACGGTCTGGAACTGAAAATTCATAAGTTGGGGCATGAAGCAAGGTACCACTGTGATATCTTGTATTTTCATGCGCCTTATATGTCGGAAAATGCGGTAATAAGAAAAATTACAACTCTTCCATATTGTCTCACTCATCACTATAGATTCATATACACTATCTCATTCTCTCTCCTGTAACTTTTGTGTGTTGTGTATCTTTTCACACTACAGTACTCATCTACTCTGTATTGCTTCTGCTATTTATCCTTAACTGAAATGTCTAACCTTGTTTAATCTCTTTTTGCATCTCCTGTCACACTTATAATAATAATAATAATAATTTTTTATTTGGACATGATAAAGAATTACATTTGGTTATTGAGATTACATGAGGGTACATGCCAAAAGCCCCTAGTATGCAGGGCATTTTGGGCAGACTTAAAATTAACTTAAAACTAGATTGTAAGAATTATTGTAGATAGTATATAATGAGTAAAGGTAGTATTTAACTATGAATTTGAACATAGTTTTGTAACTTTTGTCTTAATAAAATTAATTAGATCAGATTAAACAAATTAAAGCAATAGTAATAATAACATAATAAAAGTTATGGTTGATAATTATGAAATAAGTAAAGTTGCTTATCTAAGTTTTAAAGTTTGAATATAAGTTGAACATATCAATTAATTGTAGCAATTTAGGCAATGTAACTAATTGAGTGAGATAACAATTTAAAACAATGTAAAACAATTAATTGAAATTGCAGTTAGTTTACGTGGTCATTATAATATAAGTGTTGGGAATAACTTAGCTAAGTAAGTATTATTCATACCAGGTTTTACATTCATTCATTCAATCGTTCATTCATACATTACATTGACTTTAAAGTCAGGTTTTACGTTAAGTGATTATTCTACTTTGCTGGAATGGTTGATATGGAGCAATTATTTTTGGGTGGGGAAGGTGGTTTTTTATCGTTTTGAATTGGGGTACAGGTAGGGTTTTTTGCAATGACAGGTAATGAATTCAAATTTCGTGCCTTTTATGTGCATTGAGTTTTTAATAGTGTTAGGTGGACAGGGGAACATCGAGAGGATCTGTGTCTAGTGTTATGGTCATGTGTCCTGTTAAAAATTTGTAAGGAGAAGTTTGAGTGGTGGGTTAATATCTGCATAGAGTGTTCTATGTATGTAATAGCACAGTAAAAAGTATGGATGTTCTGTATGGTGAGTAAGTTTAGATTTTTGAATATTGGTGGAGTATGTTGCCTGGAGGAGAATTTGTTATCATTCTAACTGCTGCCTTTTGTTGTGTTATTAGTGGTCTGAGATGAGTTATTGATGTAGAGCCCCATGCGAGATTCCATAGGTGAGGTAGGGGTAAATGAGTGAGTGATATAGGGTAAGGAGAGCTGTTGTGGAACATAGTACCGTATCTTGGATAGTATTCCCACGGTCTTTGAGACTTTCTTGGAATTTGTTGTATGTGTGTCTGAAATTTGAGGCCACTGTCAAGATGGATTCCTAAGAATTTTCCCTCTGTGAGTTTTGCGATAGGGGACCCGTTTATCATTATGTTAAGTGGTGCGTTTGCAGCTCTGTTCCCAAACTGGATAAAATAGGTTTTATCAATATTGAGAGTAAGTTTGTTGGTCATCATCCAGGTAGATATTTTCTGCAATTCAGTATTTGCAGTGTTGGCTAGTGTGTCTGGGCTTGGGTGAGAGATAACGTATGTAGTGTCATCTAGCAAAATATGGTTTGAGTAGTTGGGGATGCATTTGGTAGGTCGTTAATGTAAATGAGAAAGAGTAGTGGGCCAAGAACACTTCCCTGTGGGACCTACGGTAATAGTTTGCGCGGTGGAGCTAGCTCCATTAGTGTACACATATTGGTTTCTGTTGCTAAGGTATGATTTTAGGTAGTTTAAGAGTGTCCTCTTATACCATAGTGCGATAATTTTAAGTGTAACAGATCATGGTCAACTGTATCAAAAGCTTTACGTAAATCAATGAAGATTCCCCCTGGGATTTCTTTTTTCTCAAGGGCGGTGTAAATTATTTCTAACATGTGTATAATGGCATCATTTGTATTTTTATTAGGCCTGAATCCAAATTGACAGTGGTTGAGTACTTCTGCTCACTAACTTACCCATGTCTTTATTTTTGAGAACTTTTCCCCACAATTAATCTCTAATCTTTTATGTGCACTTCCCTTTTGTCACACCAGCACCTTTTCTGTCTTTCCTGTATCTCAAACCCCTCTATCACCTGTACCTCATTCATACCTCAATGTCTTCCATCTGTATTTTAATCCTCTGCAAGTTCCACTTACATATTTCTCACTACATGCAACTAATAAATTAAAGTGTTTCATTATTCTATGTCAAAATTCATTTTAGTTTTTAATGTGCTCTGTTGTACTTACTTGTTCTTTGCTTCACATCCTGAAGGAAACCAAAACATCCTTCTTTAGCTCACAGTCATCATAGATATTCACCAAAGCTCTCTCCAAGCTTTGTGCTTCCTGAAATTTATTCACATGCTTAACCACTATTTGGTAAAGGCTTATTACAATATATTAAATATTACAGCAAGTTAGCTCAGTTTTTATTGCAGTATTTCATTTTCATGAAGTAAGATTTTACTTAGGCAAGACAGTACAGTAGTTGAGAAGATTATGTAAAAATCAGGCTACAAAATTCTAAGGAATATGATAAATCTCTGGTAAGAAAAAATACTGCTCATGGAAACACTGGAAAATTATAATGAAGAACATTTACATAAATCTTTATATCAAATTCCATGACCTTAGTTACTGAACAGTTTAATTTGCAATGCTTAAACCTCATAAAAAAATTTAAATCAATAAATATTTGGGAAATTCTAATGCAAAACATTTTATGCTTTTGCACTTCAACAAATATTTTTATAAATAACTTATTCTTAAAACATGCATCAGGCTACTATCTTTTCAATATCTGCTATAGAGAAGAAACAGAGCCAAAGCAGTTCATGCACCCACATTATTTAAGGAGAATAACACAGAAGTAATCATGCACTTCACAAAGCTAAGTAGTACTTGCATGTATAAAAACTGCCTTACATTTCTTGTTTACGTAAGTTCATTTGTATCCTAAAATGCTTCATAAAATAACCATCACCCACCATGTACAATACTGTATTAGAAGCCCAGTTTCAAAATTCAGGTACATTACCAGCATTTCACCAACCATTAGCCTGCACCACATGCCATTTACCCTAGAGCCAGGAACCACCACCAGCACAATGTTGGGTAAACCAAGTTACTGCAATAGTTTTATACATACAATTATTTCTTTTAAATGGCTCACACCCCACCCTCTAAAGCTTTTTAAAAATCGTCAAATGTTAATTAATCATACAGTATCAGCTTCCAATATGCAAGCTTCAATACTTTTACAAAGCCAGTGAGTACAATGACTACAGTCATTGCATTTTTAACTAGACCAGGGGCCCCCAACCATGTGTTTGCAGATGCTGAGGAGCTCTCAATCTTCAAAGTCAAACAATTGACTAAAAAATACAATTATATCCCTAATATAACATCCATCATAAAGCCGTGTGCTAAGTTCCTAATTCTAGACTTATAAGTTTTATTGAAAACAATCTGTTCTGGTTGAAGCTTTGTAATATATACAGATTGAAAAGATTTCAGAGGATGTTGAAGACAATTATAATTACGTATCTTCTTACCATTGAAATTAGATAAATTTTAAAAGAAATGATCATTATGTGTATATTAATGGCAAGTTCTGGTTCACGAATTTTGCTCGTCTTAGAGAAGCTTATCCCGCAACTTCTTTAGCATTCACTGGGACACCAATACTCTAAGACAGGGTCACTAAACTGTAGGCCAAATGCTGATCCATGGAAGATTTAACACAGCCTTCAAATATATTACAAAAATAAATATTACTGCATAATTAGGGATCAATGTGGCAGATGTTGCAAGTGTATGGAATAGGTAGTAAGTTACTAAATGCTGTAGAGAGTTTTTATGAAGATAGTGAGGCTCAGGTTAGGGTGTGTAGGAGAGAGGAGATTAATTCCCAGTAAAAGTAGGTCTTAGACAACCATGGTTGTTTAACATATTTATAGATGGGGTTGTAAAGAAGTAAATGCTAGGGTGTTGGGGAGAGGGTGGATTAAATTATGGGGAATAAAATACAAAATGGGAGTTGACACAGTTACTTTTTGGTAATGATACTATGCTTTTGGGAGATTCTAAAGACAAGTTGCAAAGTTAGTGGACGAATTTGGGAGTGTGTGTAAAGGAAGAAAGTTGAAAGTGAACATAGATAAGAGTAAGGTGATGAGGGTATCAAACAATTTAGATAAAGAAAAATTGGATATCACATTGGAAGGAGGGAGTATGGAAGAAGTGAATGTGTTCAGATATTTGGGAGTTGACTTGTCAGCAGCTTGGTTTATGAAGGATGAGATTAACCAAAGAATTGATGAAGGAAAAAAGGCAAGTGGTGCTTTGAGGTATCTGTGAAGACAAAAAACGTTATCCATGGAGGAAAAAAAGGTAATGTACAAGAGTATAGTGATACCAACACTCTTATAGGGGTGTGAAGCATGGGTTATAAATGCTGCAGCAAGGAGGAGGCTAGAGGCAGTGGAGATATCATGGCTAAGGGCAATCTGTGGTGTAAATATTATGCAGAGAATTCTTAGTGTGGAAATTAGGAGGTGTGGAGTTACTAAAAGTATTAGTCAGAGGGCTGAAGAGGGGTTGTTGAGGTGGTTTGGTCATTTAAAGAGGATGGAGCAAAGAATGGCATGGAGAGCATATAAATTCATAGGGAAAGGAAGGCAGGGTAGGGGTCATCCTAGGAAAGGTTGGAGGGAAGAGGTAAAGGAGGTTTTGTGGGCGAGGGGCTTGGACTTCCAGCAAGCATGTTCGATAGGAGTGACTGGAGATGAATGGTTTTGGGGACCTGATGAGCTGTTGGAGTGTGAGCAGGGTAATATTTTGTGAAGGGATTCAGGGAAACTGGCTAGCCAGACTTGAGTCCTGGAGGTGGGAAGTACAATGCCTGCACTTTGAAGGAGAGGTTTTGGATATTGGCTGTCTGAAGTGACATCTAAACAAAGACAGTGATTATGTATGAAGGTGAAAGTGTTGAATGATGAAAGTTTTTTTCTTTCTTTTTGGGTTCTTTCTTTCTTTTTGGGTTACCCTGCCTCGGTGGGAAATGGCCGTGTTAAAAAAATACTAAATCGGTAAGTCAAGCCAATATCCGAGATAAATCCAACACTGGTTAAGATGTGTAGGTAGAAAAGGAGCGTGTATGGTGTGGAGAGAAAGGAGGAGAAAGGAGAAAAGAGGGAGAGAAGAGAGAAAGAGGAGAGAAGAGAGAAAAGAGTGGAGAGAAGAGAAAGAGTGGAGAGAGAAGAGTGGAGAGAGAAGAGTGGAGAGAGAAGAGTGGAGAGAGAAGAGTGGAGAGAGAAGAGTGGAGAGAGAAGAGTGGAGAGAGAAAGTGGAAGAGAAGAGTGGAGAGAAAGAGTGAGAGAGAAGAGTGGAGAGAAAAGTGGAAAAAGGAGAAGAGTGGAGAGAGAGAGAAGAGTGAGAGAAGAGAAAGAGTGGAGAGAGAGAGAAGAGTGGAGAGAGAAGAGTGGAGAGAGAAGAGGGGAGAGAGAGAGGAGTGGAGAGAGAGAGAGAGGAGTGGAGAGAGAGAGAGAGGATGGAGAGAGAGAGAGAGGATGGAGAGAGAGAGTGGAGAGAGAGGGGAGAGAGAGAGAGAGGAGTGGAGAGAGAGGAGTGGAGAGAAAGTGAAGAAGAGGGAGAGAGAGAGAGAAGTGGAGAGAGAAGGAGGAGAGAGAGAGAGGAGTGGAGAGAGAAGGGAGGGAGAGAAGAAAGTGGAGAAGAGGAAAAGAGGAAGAAAGGGAGAGAAAGGAAAGAAAGAAGAGAGAGAGAAGAAAAGAAAGAAAGGGGAAGAAAGAAAAGGGAAGAGAAGAAAGAAGAAAAGAGAAGATAGAGGAAAGAAGAGGGAGAGAGAGAAAGAGTGAGGAGAGAGAGAAGATGGAGAGAGAGAAAAGAGGGGAGAGAGAGAGAGGAGGAGAGAGAAGAGTGGAGAGAGAGAGAGGGGAGAGAGAGAGAGAAGATGAGAGAGAGAGAGAGGAGTGGAGAAGAGAGAGGAGGGAGAGAGAGAAGAGGAGGAGAGAGAGGAGGGAGAAGAAGAAGTGGAGAGAAGAGGAGAGGAGAGAAAGTGGAGAGAGAAAGTGGAGAGAGAGAAGAGGGAGAAGAGAGAGGAGGGAGAGAAGAGAAGTGGAGAGAGAGAGGAAAGTGAGAGAAGAGATGAGAGAGGGAGTGGAGAAGAGAGGAGTGGAGAGAGAGGAGTGGAGAGAGGGAGTGGAGAAGAGGAGGAGAGAGAGGAGGAGAGAGAGAGGAGAGAGAGAGGAGGGAGAGAGAAGAGTGGAGAGAGAAGAGGAGAGAGAAGAGTGAGAGAGAGAGAGGAGGAGAGAGAGAGGAGGAGAGAGAAGAGAGGAGGGAGAGAGAAGAGTGAGAGAGAGAGAGAAGATGAGAGAGAGAGAGAGAGAGAGAGAGAAGAGTGAGAGAGAGAGAGGAGAGGAGAGAGAAGAGTGAGAGAGGAGAGAGAAGAGTGGAGAGAGAGAGAGAAGAGTGGAGAGAGAGAGTGGAGAGAGAGAGAGAGAGAAGAGTGGAGAGAGAGTGAAGAGAGAGAGAGAGAGAAATGGAGAGAGAAAGTGAGAAAGAGAAGAGTGGAGAGAGAAAAGTGGAGAAGAAAGAGTGAGAGAAGAAGTGGAGAGAAGTGAGAGAGAGAGAGAAGAGTGGAGAGAGAGAGAGAAGAGTGGAGAGAGAGAAGAGTGGAGAGAGAGAGAGGAGTGGAGAGAGAGAGAGGAGTGGAGAGAGAGAAAGAGAGAGAGAGAAAGAGAGAGAGAAAGAGAGAAAGAGAGAGAGAAAGAGAGAGAGAAAGAGAGAGAAAGAGAGAGAAAGAGAGAGAAAGAGAGAGAAAGAGAGAGAAAGAGAGAAAGAGAGAGAAAGAGAGAGAAAAAGAAAGAGAAAGAAAGAGAGAGAGAGAGAGAGAGCAAAATAAACTGACGGCAATGCCGAGGAAATTGATCACTAAATGAAGATGATGAACATATTGTTCAGAGATTTAACTAAAACAAGTTTGAGACCAGATTTCTGTGGAAAGCTAAATACAATGCTCGTAAACGTAAAGCCATCGAAAATTTAAAATATAAACATTATGCACATTACCAAGAAATAACTCTTGCAGAATGTGTTAGAACATTTTGAAATGAATGGAGTGAAATTATTTTTTTTAACTCGTCACAGGAGGTTCCTTGATGCAGGTAAGGTGTTCTTGGGGTGCATAATAAAGATATCAAACTAACAACTTCTTGATCGAAGGAATTACACCTGAACTCCCCTTCTTTGGATGAAATCTGACTCCTATTTTCCCCAAACTCTTCATGGCCCCTTTGGGTTTAGCGTAAACTCCTATGAATGTTATTATAATAAAAAAACGCTAAACCTACTAGGGTCATATAGCACTGTATGAATGCAATAATAATGATCAAAAAATCTGCCTTGCATTAGCCATTTAATCACTAATAATTCAGAGATTTTTAAACAAATTCACAATAGAACTAGTATACCTGGAGTCTACCTGGAGAGAATTCCAGGGGTCAACGCCCCCGCGGCCCGGTCCGTGACCAGGCCTCCTGTTGGACCAGAGCCTGATCAACCAGGCTGTTACTGCTGGCCGATGGCAGTCCAACGTACGAACCACAGCCCGGCTGATCAGGTACCGACTTGAGGTGCCTGTCCAGTGCCTGCTTGAAGACAGCCAGGGGCTTGTTGGTAATCCCCGATGTATGCTGGGAGGCAGTTGAACAATCTTGGGCCCTGACACTTATTGTGTTGTCCCTCAACGTGCTAGTGGCACCTGCTCTTCATTGGGGGATGTTACATCGCCTGCCGAGTCTTTTGCTTTCGTAGGGAGTGATTTGTGTGTGCAAGTTTGGTACTAAGCCCTCGAGAATTTTCCATGTGTATATAATAATGTATCTCTCCGCCTGCGTTCTAGAGAGTACAGGTTTAGGAACTTCAAGCGTTCCCAGTAGTTGAGGTGGTTTATTGCACTTATGCGTGCGGTGAAGGTTCTCTGCACATTTTCAAGGTCAGCAATTTCACCCGCCTTGAAAGGTGCAGTTAGTGTGCAGCAATATTCCAGCCTAGATAGAACAAGCGATCTGTAAAGTGTCAACATGGGCTTAGCATCCCTGGTTTTGAAGGTTCTCATTATCCATCCTGTCATTTTCGAGCAGATGCAATTGCTACATTGTTATGGTCCTTGAAGGTGAGATCCTCTGACATGATCACTCCCAGGTCTTTGACATTAGTTTTCGCTCTATTGTGTGGTTGGAATTAGTTTGTACTCCGATGAGATTTAATTTCTTCACGTTTTCCGTATCTGAGTAATTGAAATTTCTCATCATTGAACTTCATATTGTTTTCTGCAGCCCATTTAAAGATTTGGTTTATGTCTGCTTGAGTCTTGCAGTGTCTTCAATGGTGGACACTGTCATACAGATTCGGGTGTCATCTGCAAAGGAAGACACAGCACTGTGACTTATATCCCTGTCAATGTCTGATATGAGGATGAGGAATAGGATGGGAGCAAGTACTGTGCCTTGTGGAACAGAGCTTTTCACAGTAGCTGCCTCAGACTTTACTCTGTTGACTACTACTCTTTGTGTTCTACGTGTTAGGAAATTATAGATCCATCTACCAACTTTTCCTGTTATTCCTTTATCACGCATTTTGTGTGCTATTACACAATGGTCACACTTGTCAAAGGCTTTGCAAAATCTGTGTATATAACATCTGCATTCTGTTTATCTTCTAGAGCATCCAGGACCCTGTCGTAGTGGTCCAGTAGTTGGGACAGACAGGAGCGGCCTGCTCTAAACCCATGCTGTTCTGGGTTGTGCAATTGATGGGTATCAAGATGGGTAGCGATCTTGCTTCTTAGAACCCTTTCAAAGATTTTTGATATGGGACGTCAGCATGAATTGGTCTGTAGTTCTTTTTTGCTTTACTGCCCCTTTGTGGAGCGGGGCTATGTCTGTTGT
>WNWK01058335.1:0-10485 GCA_009830355.1 Cherax destructor | reverse complement strand
TTTGATTATTACAAATTTTTAATAAGAGTTTGTAGAGATACAGGGTATTTGACAGAGTTCTTGGCACGTGAAAATGTAAACAAACCGGGTGGCGCGCGCCATATTTGAAAGACCGCCGCCAAAAGAAAGTTTTGGTCGTAATTTGAACTCGCAATGAACGGAACGCCAAAAAGCGAAACACCGAAAAGCGGCCCCATTGTATATGCATTTTATCGCTCTGGGGCACTAGCGCCCTAAAGCGATAAAATGCATATACAGTACACTCATTACTTACCTTAAAATATTTGTAGTTTTAATGTAGGGTGGGAGGTGAGTAATGAGGTAAAACGAATAAATGAGAGAGGAGAGAGACGCGGAGGTTGTAGACAAACAGATGAACACGCCTGATTATGGTTGATACACGTTCATCTACACTTAACATCTCATATTTATGTTAATTTATTCTACTATGGGGTGTATTTATCATGTTTATATGTTGCGTAGCATGTTTATTATATAATTTTGAAAAAAAAATACTTATCATAGATGGATTAATGAAAATGTTTATAATAATGTAATATATGACATTTAATGTGTTTCAGTGATTATTATTGTGTATGGTTATTATTATCATTATTAATATGGCATCCTCAAGACTAATAAGACACTCTTAGCGATTTTAGTGTGTGCCTGCATACCAGCACAGTGTGTAAGTTTATTTAGGTACATTCTCGTGTACCACCCGGGGAGGTACTACCGTCCTGCCAAGTGAATGTGAAACAGAAACCTGTAACTGTTTTACATGATGGTAGGATTGCTGGTGACATTTTCTGTCTCATAAACACGCTGGATAACAGGTATATCTTGCTACTTCTACTTACACTTAGGTCACATTACACAGCATGCATCAACCAGATAACTGCAGCAGCATATGGGCGACTGGCAAACCTAAGATTAGCGTCCGTACCTAAACAAGGAATCGTTCAAAACACTGTACACCGTGTACGTCAGGCCCATACTAGAATATGCAGCACCAGTCTGGAACCCACACCTGGTCAAGCACGTAAGAAACTAGAGAAAGTGCAAAGGTTTGCGACAAGGCTAGTTCCACAACTCAGGGGTCTGTCCTATGAAGAAAGGTTGAGGGAAATAGGACTAACAACACTGGAGGAAAGAAGGGTCAGAGGAGACATGATAACGACATACAAAATACTGCGGGGAATTGACAAGGTAGACAGAGACAGGATGTTCCAGAGAGGGAACACAGAAACAAGGGGACACAACTGGAAGCTGAAGACTCAGATGAGTCAAAGGGATGTTAGGAAGCATTTCTTCAGCCACAGAGTAGTCAGGAAGTGGAATAGTCTAGAGAAAGATATAGTGGAGGCAGGAACCATACATAGTTTTAAGACGAGGTATGATAAAGCTCATGGAGCAGGGAGAGCAGAGACCCAGTAGCGGACAGCGAAGAGCCAGGGCCAGGAGCTGAGTCTCGACCCCTGCAACCACAATTAGGTGAGTACATACATACATATATCTAGGTTTTTCTTCTTTTTTCTTAATAGCTCTTGTTCTTCTTTATTTCCTCTATTCTCCATGGGGAAGTGGAAAAGAATCTTTCCTCCGTAAGCCATGCGTGTCGTATGAGGCAACTAAAATGCCAGGCATGACGTGATAGAGCAGTGAGCTGTTGTGGCCCATAACACCATAAAAACAACAATGTGTAATTGCACAATACTAATAAAAAATATGTAAAATATATCAGAGATACACTCTTTTAAGACTATATGCTGTATATACAAATGCACACTTTGGTATATACAGATACTGTGATACCTGGGTTATCCTAGGTTTTCTACACATGCATGCTGCTATGTATGATAATCTATGTAACTGTATATGACCCCTGTGGTTTAGCGCTTCTTTTGATTATAATAATATGTAACTGTATTTGTGTATACCTGAATAAACTTACTTACTTACTATATAAATACACACCTCGATCGCTAGCACACTCAGCTCACACTGAGGTCCGGGGTTCGAATCTCCGCCGGTAAGGCTGAAAACATTAGGGACGTGTTTCCATAAGACACCTGCCGTCCCTGTCCCTGTTTATCCATCAGTTTAAAATGGGTAGCTGGGTGTTAGTCGATTGGTGTGGGTCGCATCCTGGGACAAAAGTGACCTAATTTGCCCGAAATGCTCAGCATAACAAGCGGCTTTCTATATATTTCATTGATGTCAGCTAGGCCTGTATACCTCGCACATGTACTTGTAGTAAATAAAGATGATATTATTATTATTATTATTATTATTATTATTATTATTATTATTACCTAAGACCCGCCTCAAGAAACACTTGTCCTGTTTCTTGACAAACCTAACCTAATAAAACTACTTCACACACCTGTGATTATTCACATACACAGCTCCAAATGTACATACACTGCTGTTAATCTATAACTGAATATATGCCGAGATACATATTCATTAGCGGGTATAAACTGAAGCCTTTCCCCCCTTGCCTTGAATTTAATCTGATTGCCTCGTCTTCTCTATATGTACCGCAAAACTCCTAGGGGTTTAGTGCTCCTTCCCCATGGGAGGCAATCACATTCAATATAAGGAAAGGGAAAGTAGCTCAAGTTCTTTTGATTTTGAACCCTTTACCGGTGTCATGACCCCCATGGAAAGTTACTAGATACTGGTGACAGGCTCTTGATTCAAGTAACTATGTCGTGGGTGGTCTTTTCGTGGATTGGGTAATAATACAGACGCGATTAGGTTGGTAACTGCTGTATTGGAGACAGATATATGGGAGTGCCACAGAGCCTATACGACTGTTGCCTCTAGTTTGTATTTCCTGTATGTCGGGACGACATACGTAGCATGCCCGAGCTGTCACTAGCAGTTCAGTGATAGCATATAACCGTTAGTGAGTCACGACTCTGGTCCGCGATCATGCCTGTATCACGTGATCATGTCACACTGTCCACCTGATCACCAACCATTAACTGTAACTGAGTCACACCCTTTGAATGCTATGGGCTCCTTGCTCGAGTAGGGCAGTACCATACCAGTGAGCAGAGGAAGCACAGGCCAGGCCTTCGTTTCCTTGGATTGAGGCTGATTATGAAGCCTGGTCTCAGACCAGGCCATGGGGACATTGACCCCTGAAACTCTCATCAGGTATACTCCAGG
The DNA here is from genome assembly GCA_009830355.1 of Cherax destructor. Classification (NCBI taxonomy): domain Eukaryota; kingdom Metazoa; phylum Arthropoda; class Malacostraca; order Decapoda; family Parastacidae; genus Cherax; species Cherax destructor. The sequence goes on along the minus strand of WNWK01058335.1, from coordinate 7,305 downwards.
TATAATTCCCCAGGCACTGTATGACCCTACTGGTTTAGAGCTTCCTCCTTAATATAATAATTGTCCCCCATTAAATCAAACATATTTTGAAGTATAGATATCAACTCGCTATATATACTGGAGAGGGTTTCGGGGGGTCAACGCCCTCACAGCCCGGTCTGTGACCAGGCCTCATGGTGGATCAGGGCCTGATCAACCAGGCTGTTACTGTTGGCCGCACGCAAACCGATGTACGAACCACAGCCCGGCTGGTCAGGTACTGACTTTAGGTGCATGTCCAGTGCCTTCTTGAAGACAGCCAGAGAACTACTGGTAATCTCCTTATGTATGCTGGGAGACAGTTGAACAGTCTTGGGCCCTTGACACTTATTGTGTTGTCTCTTATCGTGCTAGTGGTACCCCTGCTTTTCATTGGGGGGATGTTGCATCGTCTGCCAAGTCTTTTTCTTTCATAGGGAGTGATTTTCGTGTGCAAGTTTAGTACTAATCCCTCTAGGATTTTCAAAGTGTATATGATCATGTATCTCTCCCGCCTGCATTCTAGGAAGTTCAGGTTGAGGAACTTCAAGCGTTCTCAGTAATTTAGGTGTTTTATCACAGTTATGCGTGCCATGAAGGTTCTCTGTACATTTTCTTGGTCAGCAATTTCACCTGCCTTGAAAGGTACTGTTAGTGTGCAGCAATATTCCAGCCTAGATAGAACAAGCGACCTAAAGTGTCATCATGGGCTTGGCATCCATAGTTTTGAAGGTTCTCATTATCCATCCTGTCATTTTTCTAGCAGATGCGATTGATACAATGTTATGGTCTTTGAAGGTGAGATCTGACATGATCACTCCCAGGGCTCTATTGTGTGGTTGGGATTTGTTTTATACTCTGATGTAGTTTTGATTTCCTCACATTTCCTCTCTCACACACATATATATATATATATATATATATATATATATATATATATATATATATATATATATATATATATATATATATATATATATATATAGATATATAGTGTGTGTATGTGTACTCACCTATTTGTGGTTGCAGGGGTCGATTCATTGCTCCTGGCCCCGCCTTTTCACTGATCGCTACTAGGTCCTCTCTCTCTCTGCAAGCGTGTGTGTATGTGTGTTTAAGATAAGATTTCTTCGGATTTTTAACCCCGGAGGGTTAGCCACCCAGGATAACCCAAGAAAGTCAGTGCGTCATCGAGGACTGTTTGTGGTTTGCAGATCTGGGATATGGCTGAGTGGCGAAAGTACTGTGTACTTTGATCGTGTGTGCAGGTCGAAACCTGTTGTGGACTGTGGGATAATGTTTGTTAAATGTTCGCCCGTTTGCGAATTGCTAAGTATACAAGTTTGTCGTTGGCCAAGATGTCTTCAAACCGCAAAAGTTTCACGAGTAACTTATGGAGTGATACGTATTTGGGTTCAATTACCTCTTTATCATTTGATCTAACAAAGCACTTCGTTGCATCTTACACATATATAACAGAAGAAAACACGGTGATAACAAAATTCGTTTTAATATATGTATTTTCAATAAACTTTCTTCTAAGCCGGTGACATCATAATACGGGAATATTCCGCAGTAAACGTTGTTTTTTAACTGTATAAATCAGACGACGTTTTTCGTACTATTATAATTTTCCTTCGCGTTAGAAGTGTGGTGATACATGTGAATAATTTTAAGGTTACATTTCTTAATATGTTAGTGTGGTGTACGTGACGGGCGCCAACACCAGAATGGTGAAATCGACTATAATAACAATGTTGAGGAGTGTATATAGTTCTGGCGATGGTGATCACTAGTTCATCATTCCTAGACTAGCTACTGACCTGTACAAGACGATAGCGATACAAGAACTAGCCAAATAAGGAGTTTCAACAGACACATGATAAGGGAACGAGTAGGAATGTTCCACACGACAACCTGGTGAACACTACTAAGTAGACTGCTGCTGCATGGTCGACCCAGGTGTCGTCTGCTACACCACCACCACCACCACCTCCTCCACCACCTCCTCCACCACCACCTCCACCACCACCTCCACCACCACCTCCACCACCACCTCCACCTCCACCTCCATCACCACACCTGGCCACCACCACCCCCCACCACCTCCCCCACCCCCACCACCTCCCCCACCCCCAAACCCACCACCTCCCCACCCCCACCCCCACCACCTCCCCCACCACCACCCCCATCACCACCCCCACCACCTCCCCCACCACCACCCCCACCGCCTCCCCACCACCACCCCCACCACCACCCCCACCACCACCCCCACCACCACCCCACCGCCTCCCCACCACCACCCCCACCACCACCATCACCACCTCACCCACCACCTCCCCAAACACCCACAACCACCACCGGTCTGTGACCAGGCCTCATGTTGGACCAGATCCTGATCAACCAGGCTGTTACTGCTGGCCGCACGCAGTCCAACGTACGAACCACAACCTGGCTAGTCAGGTACCGACTTTAGGTGCCTGTCCAGTGCCTGCTTGAAGACAGCCACCTATAGACCAGTGTCACTTACGTGTATAGTGTGCAAAGTCTTAGAGAAAATCATCAGGAAAAGAATGGTGGAGCATCTGGAGCAGAACAGGATAATCAACGCCAGACAGCACGGATTCAGGGAAGGCAAATCCTGTGTAACAAACCTCCTGGAGTTCTATGATAAAGTACCAGAGGTAAGGCAAGAGAGAGAAGGGTGGGTTGACTGCATTTTCCTGGACTGCAGGAAGGCCTTCGACACAGTTCCTCATATGAGATTAGTAAAGAAGTTGGAAGACCAAGCGTGTATAACAGGAAGGGCACTGGAATGGATCAGGGAATACCTCACAGGGAGGCAACAACGGGTCATGGTGCGTGATGAGGTATCACAGTGGGCGCCGGTGACGAGCGGTGTACCGCAGGGGTCAGTCCTAGGACCAGTGCTATTCTTGGTATATGTGAATGACATGACGGATGGGATAGACTCAGAAGTGTCTCTGTTCGCAGATGATGTGAAATTAATGAGGAGAATCACATCGGATGAAGACCAAGCAGGACTTCAAAGAGACCTGGACAAGCTTGACATCTGGTCTAGCAACTGGCTTCTCGAATTTAACCCCACCAAATGCAAAGTCATGAGGATCGGAGAAGGGCAAAGAAGACCGCTGACAGAGTACAGGCTAGGTGGACAAAGGCTACAAACCTCATCAAAGGAGAAAGACCTTGGGGTGAGTATAACGCCAAGCACGTCTCCGGAAACACACATCAACCAGATAACCGCGGCAGCATATGGGCGACTGGCAAACCTAAGATTAGCGTTCCGTTACCTTAACAAAGAATCGTTCAAGACACTGTACACCGTGTACGTCAGGCCCATACTAGAGTATGCAGCACCAGTATGGAACCCACACCTGGTCAAGCACGTCAAGAAATTAGAGAAAGTGCAAAGGTTTGCGACAAGGCTAGTTCCACAGCTCAGAGGAATGCCATATGAAGAAAGGTTGAGGGAAATAGGACTAACAACACTGGAGGACAGAAGGGTTAGAGGAGACATGATAACGACCTACAAAATACTGCAGGGAATCGACAAGGTAGATAGTGACAGGATGTTCCAGAGAGGGAACACAGAAACAAGGGGACACAACTGGAAGCTGAAGACTCACATGAGTCAAAGGGAAGTTAGGAAGCACTTCTTCAGCCATAGAGTAGTTAGGAAGTGGAATAGTCTAGCGAACGATATAGTGGAGGTGGGAACCATACATAGTTTTAAGACAAGGTATGATAAAGCTCAGGGAGCAGGGAGAGCAGAGACCCAGTAGCGGACAGCGAAGAGGCGTGGCCCCTGCAACCACAATTAGGTGAGTACAATTAGGTGAGTACAGTTGCTAAGCTCCACCGCCATCGCCACCACCAATAAAATCCAAACCCACTGTATGGGCAAAAAGTTTTGCCGTAAAACGTTAAGATAAGATGTGTTAGAATTTTTAACCAAGAGTGTTAGCCACCCAGGATAACTCAAGAAACTCAGTGCTTCCTTTCAGTCTTGTCCCCCAAGATGCAACCCACACCTGTCTACTAACACCCAAATGAGTAGTTCGTACCCAGGGGCAATATAAACAATGGGAAGACCAGAGCGAGCCCATGGCTTATCCAGAGGTATAGAGAGGCCAAAGCCAAATGTGGTAGAGCATGGAAAAAGTATAGACAGCAAAGAACTCAGGAAAACAAGGAGTTGAGCCAAAGAGTCAGAAACGAATATGCATGGATAAGAAGGGAGGCCCAGCAACGGTATGAGAATGACAAAGCATCGAAAGCCATATCTTACCCGAAGTTGTTATACAGCCACATCAGGAGGAAAGCACCAGTTAAGGACCAGGTAATCAGGCTGAGGAAGAAAGGAGGGGAGCTCACAAGGAATGATAAGCAAGTAAGCAAAGATCTCAGAGGTGATTAAGGAAGGTACGGCAGAAAGGCTCCAGCAAACCGAGGCAGTAGAGTACACCACAAGTGTTGGACATACTACACATAACCAACTGCAATGCTAACCAGATACCTCGAAGGCGCTGTACCCAGATAACATCTCTCCATGAGTCCTGAGAGACGGAGCAGAGGCTCTGTGTGTGCCGCTAACAACAATCTTCAACAAGTCTATCGATACATGGCAGCTGCCAGAGGTGTGGGTGTATGATCCTGGAGAGTTTAGCACTTAGTTTTGATGATGATAATAATAATAATGCCAGAGGTGTGGAAGACAGCAAATGTAGTCCCAATTTTTAAAAAAAGGAGACAGAGAGGCAGCATTAAACTACAGACCACGGATAAGCTTATCCAGAAAAGAGTCATGGAGTGTCTAGAAAGGAATGGGCTCATAAAAAATAACCAGCACGGCTCCAGGGATGGAAAACCCTGTGTCACAAACCTATTAAGAGTTATACGACAAGGTAACAGAAGTAAGACAGGAGAGAGAGAGGGATGGGTAGATTGCATTTTATTGGACTGTAAGAAGGCTTTTGACACTGTCGCACAAGAGACTGGTACAAAAGCTAGAGGAGCAGGCAGGAATAACAGGAAAAACAATGCAATGGATCAGGGAATACCTGACAGAAAAGAAACAAGTGATGGTACGTGACGAGATGTCGGAGTGGGCGGATGTGTCGAGTGGGGTTCCATAAGGGTCAGTCCTAGGGCCGGTGCTGTTTCTTGTATATGTGAATGACATGAGAGAAGGGATAGAGTCAGAGGTGTTTCTGTTCCCAAACGACATAAAACTAATGAGGAGAATACAAGCGGATGAGGATCAGGAAAGACTACAAAGGGATCTGGACAGGCTACAAGCCTGGTCCGACAATTGGCTCCTGAGCATTTCAACATCTATGGGCGCTGAGCATTTCAACATCTAAGGAATCATTCACGATACTGTACACTGTGTACATCAGGCCTATATTGAGTATACAGCATCAGTATGGAACCCACACCTGGTCAAGCACGTCAAGAAATTAGAGAAAATGCAAAAGTTTGCAACAAAACCAGTCCTGGAGCTAAGGGGCATATCCTATAAGGAGAGGTTAAGGGAACTCAACCTGATGACACTGGAGGAGAGGAGGAATAGGGGAAATAAAATACTGAGAGGAGATGGGATACAGGAACAAGAGGACACAACTGGAAGTTGAAAATTTAGTGAGCCATAGGAATGTTAGGAAGTATTTCTTCAGCCTTAGAGTTGTCAGGAAGTGGAACAATATGGAGACTGAAATAGGAGAGGCAGGATCCATACATAGCTTTAAGTAAAGGCACGATAAAGCTTTTGGAGCCGGAAGATAGTGGACCTAGTAGCGACCAGCGAAGAAGTTGGGCCAGGAGCTGTGAATCGACCCCTGCAACCACATATAGGTGAGTACATACAGACGAGTACCAAGGCACCTACTTATGACTAGGCGAATAGAGACAGCAAGCTAAGGAAACATGCCCAATGTTTCAACCCATGCCAGGTATTGAGCCAAGGACACTCAGGCGAATGCGTTGCCAACCAAGCCACGGATCAGTAAAGAATCGCATTTGCTGCATTTTTTACTCTTTTTTTTTTAAGCACAGGAAGAAGACGAAAGAAATATTATTTTGTTTGGATTATTTACCCAGAGGGTTAGTAACCCATCATCGATTAAAACTATATCTTCCGACTGACTTATTTTCATCGAGGCTTTGAAGCCCCTTCCCCAGGAAGCAACCCACAACAGTTGGCTATCACGAATGTACTTAATTACTGCTCAGTGAACAAGGGTAGCAATTGTAAACTCGTTTTTCTGCTTTAACAGCGCTGTATGACCCTTGTAAGTTCAGCGCTTCGATTTTTTTCATTATAATATAATAATATTCTGCTTAAACTTCACCCTAGATAGCAAATAACCTTAATAATTCTTTTTTTTTTTTTGTATTCATTGAATGTAGATTCATCACTTGTTTATGTTAAACATTTTATAAAGAGCAAGAAGTATATTAATGCCCAGCACAACCATCTCCTACTGAAATCTCATAGCTCAAGTTGACATACACAAGTAACCCGCACACAGGAGAGACGAACTTACCACAACGTTTCCCTCCGACTTTGACAATTTACAGAGTGTGTTATGTGCAGGTTATTTGTGTATTGTTCCAGTCACGGTATTGTGCCTTTTGTTATTCTCAAGTTGACATATTTCACTAACTGATGTTTGGAAACCATCCTGTGTGATGAGTGTTGCCCAACAATATAATTTCTTACCCTAAACTTGTAAAATGTCATATAGATCACTGTAGCCGCACTGTTAAGTGTTTAATTCTACTAATAAATACATCCCTGCTACATGGAATGGGGCCCAGTTCCTGGACACATTATGTACCCACGTCTCAACATGTGTATGAGCTGCATAATAAAAACATCAAGGTGACATTGCTTCACCAAATTATTTTTTTTCACCCCCAATTGACAGCAAATTTTCATAATGTTTTGGAAGTATTTTTGCTAGTAAAGAAGTAAGCAGCAAGAGTCCTCATACTTTACAGGTCAGGTAAATCTTCTGGTATACGAAGAATGCTAGTTAGTTTAATATCTTTATTATGCTACAGACAGTATTTTATGTTATTTCTCTGCCTCTGTCACTGGTGACGGGATGCTTGGCCCCGCGACACAGCCTCACAGATAAGCAGAGTTGCAGTAGTCTTGTATAGCTGTACTCTTAATAAATGGCAAAGTTTATTTCTAGAGAGTATAGTTTACACCTTTCAAAAAACGTTGACGTAACTGGTTATGCACAGCTCTTCAGG
>WNWK01058334.1:0-10485 GCA_009830355.1 Cherax destructor | reverse complement strand
ATGAAACTAGTGATCTAATGCAGTTAGGCTCCCAAACACTCCATTTTCTCTTATAATAAGAACATGGGAAGATACAGTCAGCGGGAGCAGTATGGCCGCCGCTACCACTACTAGTCACATAATGACATTTTATTCATTCTAGAGTATATATCATGTTTCTATGTTAATTATATTGTTTATTATGTCATATTAAATGAATTGTGGTAGATAAATAAGCCGTAGAGTTTATATTAGCGTCATATTGAAGTACAGTGTTATCTCTACTTACGAGCAGCTCCCAACTCGAACAGTTATGTAAGTGTATTTTTGTAGGTGCTTTTGTAAGTGTATTTTTGGGGGTCTGAAATGGATTAATCTAATTTTCATTATTTCTTATGGGAAAAAATTCCTTCGGTATCGGCACTTGAATAGCCTTCTGGAACGAATTAAGCTCGTAAGTCGAGGTACCACTGTATTGTGTCCTGCCTCCGGAGAGCAGGAATTCTGCTGGAACGGATTAATGGCATTTCAATTAATTTAAATATGGAAAATTGATTTGATATATGAGCAAATTGAGTTATGAGCTAGGTCATGGAATGGATTAAACTAGTAAGTCAAGATTCCACTGTACTGAGCCAAGAATATTTATTAAATTTTTTAGGAAAGTTTAAGAAATGATGAGGCTGGGAGGCAGGTATTGTTTGTTTATGAATTTTCTTCTGATTCTCATTAAGATTTGTACTCTTTGACAGTGCCTGAAAAAAACCAAGACTGAGAATCCAGTAGTTCTTATTGATGAGGTGGACAAGATTGGTCGAGGATACCAGGGTGACCCATCTGCTGCGCTACTGGAACTACTTGATCCTGAGCAAAATGCTAATTTCCTTGATCATTACCTCGATGTCAACGTTGACCTCTCTAAGGTATGCACCATTTACAATGGAAATTATTTTAACAAGAGTTTTTAGTTCCATAATTTTTAAAATTTATTATTAAGAATGATGCATGCAGCAATTTATTTGTTATTTTTATTAATACCCGTGTAACATACATCTGTACATTATTTCAATCTTTTTCAGTGCTCTATTATAATTTAGATGTGTACTGTTAGGAGTGTTATTTTATAAAGCTTTACATAGTTTTGTCTGTTGCTGAGATAATGTACAGACTTTTGTTGTAATACCCCATATATTTCTATTGTATACTTACCATTTTTATAATATTGCATGATAGATGTGATATTGAGTGAGCTGGTAGAGATGCTTGGCTCTGCTTTGCATTAACTACTTGCATAATGGTATTGAGCATCACTACAATTTGGCAAACTGCCAGATGTAGCTTTCTACCCTCTACACTAACTCAGACATCTCAGTTGATGATTTGTTGCCAACCGGGAAGGATATGAGTAGTTGCTCTGCCTCCTTTAACAGCCTTACACTGGAATACTTTACACAGTATCATTTTTGTGACTTAGAATTTCAAAGTATTGTTTTGTGTCTTAACCATATGTTCATAGTGTGGGCTCTGTTATTTTAACTACAGTACATTATTTAACATAGCCTCTGAGAGGAAGGGTCATCACTTTGAACTTCGTTCATGGTATTAAACACTGCTATACTTTCTTGAACACACATCTTGCATTATGTCATTGTGAACTTTGTTTCTACACCTTGTCATGGTTAAACATAGCAGGGGCATGACAGGTACATTAAGAGAAATTACAGTGAGTGTCAAAGTTCCCCGACTCTTCAGCGCCCTCTCTTTGTGCATAGGTAAGGGAAGTTACCAACAATTATCTGGTTGTCTTTAAAAGGGAACTTAGCAAGTTCTTACAATTAGTTCCTTAGCAGGCAGGCTGTGATTTGTACCTTGGACTGCATGCAGCTAGTAGTAACAGCTTGGTTGATCAGGTCTTGATCCACCAGGAGTCCTGGTCTAGGCCCAAGCTGCGGGGGTATTGACCCCTGAAAACATCCTTCAGGTACTCTTCATGTATCCTTCAGGTAGAATATCAGCACTAGATCGTGTGAACCTAGACAGCGTTTTGCTTTTGGGACAAAGCCACTGTGGGGACGATTGGGACTTAGTCATTTGATGTATCTCTTCTGTGTGGACAGATCATGTGCTTGGGATCAACTTTAACTCCTTGTGGTGATGTTAGCTTTTACTACTGTTTGATGTACGTATAAGATTAATTCGGTATTAGATTCTGAATAATGTCAATTGTGAGTTAATTAATTTACATTTGGTATATTGGTGAATGACTTGTGTTATTTTATTTACGTATGTACTATATTTCGACTTCTCATGCAAACTGTAAATTTATACTGTGTATTTGTACTAGACATCTTTAGTCAGTAAAGATGAATACAGTGGAACCCTGAGTTTTGGCCACCCCGAGTATCGGCCGCTTCGATTTTCAGTCGCTTTTTTCGGCCTAATTTTGTCCCGACTTTTGGCCGTTGCTCCGAGTTTCAGCCGGCGTACCAGACCTGTATGCCTGCCCGTGCTTGCGCGCCTCCCCACGCAGGCGTCGTGAGCCAGTCTCGCTTTGTTTATCCTTGAGTGAACATTACCCTGTGCGCTCATCCAAACATTTCATGATAAATTCATTGTGACTGTGAAATAAGCCACCATGGGCCCAAAGAAACTTTATAGTGGCAGCCCTTTGGTAAAGAAATTGAGAAACACGATAGAATTGAAGAAAGAAATTGTAGAATGTGTCTTCTTCAGTTATTCAGTGATTCTATGATATGTACGATACTAAAGCAGCACTAGTCGATAAAGGCTATAGCGCCAGCAATAAAGTGTAGCATTAACAATGTAGCAAGTAAATTAAGTGATTAATCAATAGAAAAAGGACAGCATGAAACTGCCTCCTCCAATGTTGTTGGAGTTGTATAGGGCGACTGACAACACCGCCATCTCTGCTGCCGCCATCACCACCACTATGTAAGGCTTATCTTTCAGTGGCCCTTATACACCTAACTACAAACAACACAGCAACAGTTGTTGGTTAGGGAGAGAGACATATGACATATTTTATTCATTCTAGAGTATATATCATGTTTCTATGCTATTAATATTGTTTATTATGTCATATTAGATGAATTGTGCTAGCTAGATAAATAAACCGTAGAGTTGATATTAGTGTCATATTGAAGGACTACAGTGGACCCTCGGTTTTCGTTGATAATTCTTTCCAGAATGCTGTTCGAGTGCCGTTACCGAATGAATTTGTTCCCATAAGGACGAATGTAAATTAGATTAGTCGTTTCAGACCCCCAAAAATGCACTTAAAAAATACACTTACATAATTGTTCGAGTTGGGAGCTGTACGAAAACCGAGGGTCCACTGTATCTTGTCCTGCCTCCAAACAAACTCTCCTGCCTCTCTCATATGCCAACAAGAGTCTTCAATAAAGGTAAAACTGATTTAAATGTTCATTTATCCATTAAAATTAGTGCATTATATTTATTTCTCATTGTTTTCTGTATGCAAAACTATAGTACTATTTATTCTTTAAAAAAAATATTTTTTTGTGAATATTTTTGGGTGGAACGGATTAATTGTATTTACATTATTTCTTATGGGAAATATTGCTTCGACTTTCAGCCGCTTCGAGTTTAGGCCTAGCTCGTGGAACAGATTACGGCTGAAACTCGGGGTTCCATTGTATGTTTTACTCTTCTTATTGTACCTAATCTCTTGACTAGTGAGCAGAAGTAGCATTTCCAGCTTTAAACTAATATAATTTTCCTACAACAAGCCCTGGAAGCAGGGGCAGACATGTCTCACAACCTTAGACTACTGTATTGTGAAACATACAAGAAAATGTCTGTATCATTGTTTCGTATTGACTCGAGAACAATATGGATTAAAGGACACTAGTGCATACACATGATTAACTCTTTCATTGTCGAGACCCCTACTCTCAAACTTGCTCTCAGTGTTGAAGAATTTAAAAAAAAAATTCACACAAAATTTAACAATTGCCAATTTAAAAGTAGGGTCCAGAATAAACAATGTAGACATTCCTGGCACTAAATAAACATTTCCTCTGCTCCTTAGTCACGTCTCCAGTCCCCTCTTATATTACGCTTGCTTTTCACTTTGAATTTTTATTCACACATGTGGCCAACAGTAACAGCCTGGTTGATCAGACCCTGATTCACCATGAGGCCTGGTCTCAGACCGACCCATGGGGGGCGTTGACCCCTGAAACCCTCTCCTGGTAAACACAAAAAATAGAAGATTTACTGTTATGCAGACTTCTGCATTATCGTAATAACTGTATAAATAATGCCATTGCATTCCTAAATGCATATTAGACTGGCCAGTTGGACGCATATTGGACTCTGGAATATTGGCAAAATCAAACATTTCTGCTATTTTGAGTTCATTTTCAAGTTATTTTCAGTCCTGAAACTAATCAAAATTATCTATTTCTGTGTATATCTTTCATTCTATCAAATGAGACCAAGAAACGGAGAATACAACCATAAACACCATATGAAAATACACTGCAAAGTCACTGTTTTAAACCAAAAAACAGGGTCCCAGTTTTTTCTTATGTACTACAGGATTTTTTTGTATGGTGCACACTTACCACATAGACCCATTCTTTCATATCTAGGCCCAAATTTACCACTCACAGCTTATGAGTGAGCTGAGCTCATGGCGTCATATTATGAGATTGACATTGACATAAAGATATACGTAATGGGACCGACACTGAAAGGGTTAAGAGATGTGTAGTAGACTAGATAAAGACTATAAACACGCTGGATAACAGGTATATCTAGCTACTTCTACTTACACTTTAGGTCACACTACACTGGCATACACATGCATATATATACATACACACATCTAGGTTTTTCTTCTTTTTCTTAATAGCTCTTGTTCTTTTTATTTTCTCTATTGTCCATGGGGAAGTGGAAAAGAATCTTTCCTCCGTAAGCAATGCGTGTCGTATGAGGCGACTAAGATGCCGGGAGCAATGGGCTAGTAACCCCTTCTCCTGTACAAATCTACTAAAAACGAGAAGAAGAAAAACTTTATAAAACTGGGTTGTCTGAATGTGCGTGGATGTAGTGCGGATGATAAGAAAGAGATGATTGCCGATGTTATGAATGAAAAGAAGTTGGATGTCCTGGCCCTAAGCGAAACAAAGCTGAAGGGGTAGGCGAGTTTCAGTGGGAAGAAATAAATGGGATTAAGTCAGGAGTATCTGAGAGAGTTAGAGCTAAGGAAGGGGTAGCAATAATGTTGAAGGATCAGTTATGGAAGGAAAAGAGGGAATATGAATGTGTAAATTCAAGGATTATGTGGATTAAAATAAGGGTCGGATGCGAAAAGTGGGTCATAATAAGCGTGTATGCACCTGGAGAAGAGAGGAGTGTAGAAGAGAGAGAGGATTTTGGGAGATGTTAAGCGAATGTATAGGAACTTTTGAACCAAATGAGAGAGTAATTGTGGTAGGGGACCTAAATGCTAAAGTGGGAGAAACATGCAGAGAGGGTGTAGTAGGTAAGTTTGGGGTGCCAGGTGTAAATGATAATGGGAGCCCTTTGATTGAACTTTGTATAGAAAGGGGTTTAGTTATAGGTAATACATATTTTAAGAAAAAGAGGATAAATAAGTATACAAGATATGATGTAGGGCGTAATGACAGTAGTTTGTTGGACTATGTATTGGTAGATAAAAGACTGTTGAGTAGACTTCAGGATGTACATGTTTATAGAGGGGCCACAGATATATCAGATCACTTTTTAGTTATAGCTACAGTAGATGGGATACAAGGAAAATAGAATCAGTAAGTAAGAGAGAGGTGAAGGTTTATAAACTAAAAGAGGAGGCAGTTAGGGTAAGATATAAACAACTATTGGAGGATAGATGGGCTAGTGAGAGTGTAGGCAATGGGGTCGAAAATGTATGGGGTAGATTTAAAAATGTAGTGTTAGAGTGCTCAGCAGAAGTTTGTGGTTACAGGCGAGTGGGTGCGGGAGGGAAGAGGAGCGATTGGTGGAATGATGATGTAAAGAGAGTAGTAAGGGAGAAAAAGTTAGCATATGAGAGGTTTTTACAAAGTAGAAGTGATGCAGGGAGGGAAGAGTATATGGAGAGAAAAAGAGGTTAAAAGAGTGGTGAAGCAATGTAAAAGAGAGCAGATGAGAGAGTGGGTGAGATGTTATCAGCAAATTTTGTTGAAAATAAGAAAAAGTTTTGGAATGAGATTAATAAGTTGAGGAAGCCTAGAGAACAAATGGATTTGACAGTTAAAAATAGGAGAGGAGAGTTATTAAATGGAGAGTTAGAGGTATCGGGAAGATGGAGAGAATATTTTGAGGAGTTGTTAAATGTTGATGAAGACAGGAAGCTGTGATTTCGTGTGTAGGGCAAGGAGGAATAACATCTTGTAGGAGTGTGGAAGAGCCAGTTGTGGGTGTAGGGAAGTTCGTGAGGCAGTGGGTAGAATGAAAGGGGTAAGGCAGCTGGGATTGATGGGATAAAGATAGAAATGTTAAAAGCAGGTGGGGATATAGTTTTGGAGTGGTTGGTGCTATTATTTAATAAATGTATGGAAGAGGGTAAGGTACCTAGGGATTGGCGGAGAGCGTGTATTGTTCCTTTGTATAAAGGCAAAGGGGACAAAAGAGAGTGCAAAAATTATAGGGGAATAAGTCTGTTGAGTGTACCTGGTAAAGTGTATGGTAGAGTTATTATTGAAAGAATTAAGAGTAAGACAGAAAGCAGGATAGCAGATGAACAAGGGGCTTTAGGAAAGGTAGGGGTGTGTAGACCAAGTGTTTACAGTGAAACATATAGGTGAACAGTATTTGGATAAGGGTAAAGATGTTTTTGTGGCATTTATGGATTTGGAAAAGGCGTATGATAGGGTAGATAGGGGGCAATGTGGCAGATGTTGCAGGTGTATGGAATAGGAGGAAGGTTACTGAAAGCAGTGAAGAGTTTTTATGAGGATAGTGAGGCTCAGGTTAGAGTGTGTAGGAGGGAAGGGGACTATTTCCCAGTAAAAGTGGGCCTTAGACAAGGATATGTGATGTCACCGTGGTTGTTCAATATATTTATAGATGGGGTTGTAAGAGAAGTGAATGTGAGGGTCTTGGCAAGAGGTGTTGGGCTAAAAGATAAAGAAGCAAATACAAAGTGGGAGTTGTCACAGTTGCTTTTTGCTGATGACACTGTGCTTTTGGGAGATTCGGAAGAGAAGTTGCAGAGGTTGGTGGATGAATTTGGTAGGGTGTGTAAAAGAAGAAAATTGAAAGTAAATATAGGAAAGAGTAAGGTGATGAGGATAACAAAAAGAATAGGTGACGAAAGTTTGGGATATCAGATTGGAGGGAGAGTATGGAGGAGGTGAATGTATTCAGATATTTGGGAGTGGACATGTCGGCGGATGGGTCTATGAAGGATGAGGTGAATCATAGAATTGATGAGGGGAAAAGGGTGAATGGAGCACTTTGGAGTCTGTGGAGACAAAGAACCTTGTCCATGGAAGTAAAGAGGGGAATGTATGAGAGTATAGTTATACCAACGCTCTTATATGGGTGTGAAGCATGGGTGATGAATGTTGCAACGAGGAGAAGGCTGGAGGCAGTGGAGATGTCATGTCTGAGGTCAATGTGTGGTGTGAATATAATGCAGAGAATTCGGAGTTTGGAAATTAGGAGGAGGTGCGGGATTACCAAAACGATTGTCCAGAGAGCTGAGGAGGGGTTGTTGAGGTGGTTTGGACATGTAGAGAGAATGGAACGAGACAGAGTGACTTCGAGAGTGTATAAATCTGTAGTGGAGGGAAGGCGGGGTAGGGGTCGGCCTAGGAAAGGTTGGAGGGAGGGGGTAAAGGAAGTTTTGTGTGCGAGGGGCTTGGACTTCCAGCAAGCATGTGTGAGCGTATTTGATAGGAGTGAATGGAGGCATATGGTTTTTAATACTTGACGTGCTGTTGGAGTGTGAGCAAAGTAACATTTATGAAGGGATTCAGGGAAACCGGCAGGCCGGACTTGAGTTCTGGAGATGGGAAGTACAGTGCCGGCACTCTGAAGGAGGGGTGTTAATGTTGCAGTTTTATAACTGTAGTGTAAAGCACCCCTCTGGCAAGACAGTGATGGAGTGAATGATGATGAAAGTTTTTCTTTTTCGGGCCACCCTGCCTTGGTGGGAATCGGCCGATGTGTTAATAAATAAATAAAAATTTATAAATTTTGTCTGTATTATAAATTTTATATGAGGTTTGGTCTCTGCTTCAGAGGCCATGTCTTAATAATGTAACATTGCTCTAACCTCAATAATAAATACTTTTATGAGAATGATGCTGTGTACTGTGGTATATATAGTACTACTGTGGTATATATACGGTACTACTGTGGTATATACGGTACTACTGTGGTATATATGGTACTACTGTAGTATATATGGTACTACTGTAGTATATATGGTACTACTGTGGTATATATGGTACTACTGTGGTACATACAGCAGTACTACTGTGGTATATACAGTAGTACTGCTGTATGTACCACAGTAGTACTACTGTATGTACTACAGTGGTACTACTGTATATACCACAGTGGTACTACTGTATATACCACAGTAGTACTACTGTATATACCACAGTAGTACTACTGTATATACCACAGTAGTACTACTGTATATACCACAGTAGTACTACTGTATATACCACAGTAGTACTACTGTATATACCATAGTAGTACTACTGTATATACCACAGTAGTACTACTGTATATACCACAGTAGCACTACTGATATCCACAGTAGTACTACTGATATACCACAGTAGTACTACTGATATACCACAGAGTACTACTGTATATACCACAGTAGTACTACTGTATATACCACAGTAGTACTACTGTACTCACCTATTTGTGGTTGCAGGGGTTGAGTCATAGCTCCTGGCTCCGCCTCTTCACTGATTGCTACTAGGTCATCTCTCTCCCTGCTCCATGAGCTTTATCAAACCTCGTATTAAAACTATGTATTGTTCCTGCCTCCACTACGTCACTTTCTAGGCTATTCCACTTCCTGACAACTCTATGACTGAAGAAGTACTTCCTAACATCCATTTGACTCATAGGAGTCTTCAACTTCCAACTGTGACCCCTTGTTTCTGTGTCCCCTCTCTGGAACATCTTGTCTCTGTCCACCTTATCTATTCCTCGCAGTATTTTATATGTCGTTATCATGTCTCCCCTAATCCTCCTGTCCTCTAGTGTCGTCAGGCCGATTTCCATTAACCTTTCTTCGTAGGACAATCCCCTTAGCTCTGGGACTAGTCTTGTTGCAAACCTCTGCACTTTCTCTAATTTCCTGATGTGCTTGACCAGGTGTGGGTTCCAAACTGGTGCTGCACACTCCAGTATGGGCCTGACGTATATGGTGTACAGAGTCTTGAACGATTCCTTAGTGAGGTATTGGAACGCTATTCTTAGGTTTGCCATTCGCTCGTATGCTGCAGCAGTTATCTGATTGATGTGTGCCTCAGGAGATGTGCTCGGTATTATACTCACCCCAAGATCTTTTCCTTGAGTGAGGTTTGCAGTCTTTGGCCACCTAGATTATACTCTGTCTGCGGTCTTCTTTGCCCTTCCCGATCTTCATGACTTTACATTTGGCAGGGTTAAATTCAAGGGAGCCATTTACTGGACCAGGCTTGTAGCCCGTCTAGGTCTCTTTGTAGTCCTACCTTATCCTCAACTGATTTAATTCTTCTCATTAACTTCACATCATCTGCAAACAAGGACACTTCTGAGTTCATCCCTTCCCGTTATGTCATTCACATATACCAAAAACAGTACAGGTCCTAGGACTGACCTCGTGGAACCCCACTCGTCACAGGTGCCCACTCTGACACCTCGTCCCCGTGCCATGACTCGTTGTTGCCTCCTGTAGATATTCCTGATCCATTGGAGTGCCTTTCCTGTTACGTGTGCTTGATCCTCTAGCTTTTGCATTAACCTCTTGTGAGGAACTGTGTCAACTCCTTGCAGTCCAAGAAAATGCAGTCTATCCACCCCTCTCTCCGTGTCTTACTTCTGTTACCTTGTCATAAAACCCAGTAGGTTTGTGACACAGGATTTTCCTTCCTGAAACTGTGCTGGTTGTCGTTTATAAGCTTGTGTCTTTCTAGGTGCCCACCACTCTCCTCCTGATGATCTTCCATGACTTTGCATACTATACACGTATGACACAGGTCCGTAGTTTAATGCCCTCGTGCTGTCCCTTTCTTAAAAATTGGGACTACATTTGCCATCTTCCACACCTCGGAGTGCCCAGTTTCAATGGAAGTGTTGAAGATTTTTGTTAGTGGCACACTTAACATTTCTGCTCCTTCTCTAAGGACCCACGGAGAAATGTTGTCAGGTCCCACCGCTTGAGGTATCGAGTTCACATAACAGCCTTCTTCACCTCCTCCTTGGTTGTGTGTATTTCATCCAGGACTTGTTGGTATACCTCCT
>WNWK01058333.1:0-10485 GCA_009830355.1 Cherax destructor | reverse complement strand
TAACTGAACGAGGACTAACTAACAGGACTAACTAACGAGGCTAACTAACGAGGACAAACGAACGAGGCCCTAACTAACGGGCCCCAAAAACTGAACGGGCCCCAACTAACGAGGACTAACTGAACGAGGACAAACGAACGGGACTAAGGGGACGGGACCAATAACGGGACCACTGGACGAGGACAACTGAACGAGGAATAACAAGGGCCTAACTGAACGAGGACAACTAACGGGAAAAATGAACGAGGACTTAACAACGGGGCCCCTTTAACTGAACGAGGACTTAACGGACGAGGCCTAACGAGGACTAACTGAACGAGGACCTAACTAACGGGGACTAACTGAACGAGGACTAACTGAACGAGGACTTACTAGAGGACCTGAACGGGACTAACTAACGGGGCCCCAAACTGAACGGGACTCTGAACGAGGACTAACTACGGGGCCCCCTAACTGAACAGGACTAACTAACAGGACTAACGAACGGGACATAACTAACGAGGACATAACTGAACGAGGACATCAACGAGGACATAACTGAACGAGGACATAACTGGACGAGGACATAACTGAACGAGGACATAACTGAACGAGGACATAACGAACGAGGACAAAACCCTAAGAGGACATAACTGAACGAGGCCCCAACATAACGGGACATAACTGGACGAGGACCTAACTGAACGGGACATAACTGAACGAGGACATAACTGAACGAGGACTTAACTGAACGAGGACTTAACTGAACGAGGACCTGAACGAGGACATAACTGAACGAGGACATAACTGAACGAGGACATAACTGAACGAGGACAAACTGAACGAGGACATAACTGAACGAGGACATAACTGAACGAGGACATAACTGAACGAGGACATAACTGAACGGGACATAACTGAACGAGGACATAACTGAACGAGGACAAACTGAACGAGGACATAACTGAACGAGGACAAACTGAACGAGGACATACAACGAGGACATAACTGAACGAGGACATAACTGAACGAGGACATAACTGAACGAGGACATAACTGAACGAGGACATAACTGAACGAGGACATAACTGAACGAGGACATAATTTGAACGAGGACATAACTGAACGAGGACATAACTGAACGAGGACATAACTGGACGGGGGTAAAGAAAAAAACAGTAGATTTAAACAAAAGGAACTGGATTGAAGAGGAGACTTGAAGTTCTCCTCTGAGAAAGAGGTTGTGGAGTAGCTACCCCAAGAGGAAGGAAAAAATATGGAAGAGGGGAAGTGGAAAATGTAGCTAGATGGAAGTAGGGGTTGTGGGTGTCTAAAAAAAGGGGGGTGGAGGTGGTGTGAGGGGATTTCTAGAGAAGGGAGGAGGGGAAAAGGGAGGTGAGATTCCCTAAAATGAGGGGGGAAGATGGGAGGGGTAAAGGGGGAGAGGTCCCCAGAGAAAATGAAGTAAAAGGAGAAAAGGATGTGAATGGAAAGGGGGGAAAATAAACATGAGGGGAACAAGTCCCAATTCTATCATTTAGTAATAAAGCGAAACAATCAAGGGGATATTTTATATTATATTATTATAAATATATTATTATTGTTAATGTTAATATTATTGGTATTAATTTTATTATTAGTATGATCAAAAGAGCGCTAAACCCGTAGGATTATGCAGCGCCTGTGGGGGGTGGATGTAGAAGGTATTCAGACTTAATTCGGGGAATTTTGGGGCACAGATCCAATTCCCTAGGGTCAAGAACCCCTCACCAGCGTCAAGGAACCTCCCTTGAGGGGGATTATTATTTAAATATTAAAATATTAAACATTATTATTGTAATTATATATAATAATTTAACTTATTTTTTTTTATAATCATAAATCAAATATTAATTTTATCTTTATTTTTTATTTTTGGTACACCCCAAAAGTACACCTACAACGATTACAACTACACCTACAACGATTACAAATTTTCACCTACAACGATTACAACTACACCTACAACAATTACAACTACATCTACAACAATTACAACTACATTTTACAACGATTACAACTACACCACCAAAAGCAACTACACCTACAAAAATTTTTAACTACACCTACAACGATTACAACTACATCTACAACGATTACAACTACATCTACAACGATTAAAACACATTACAAGATTACAACTACATCTACAACGATTACAACTACACCTACAACAATTCAACTACACCCCAACAATTACACTACATCTAAAACAATTACAACTCATTACAACGATTCACTCCCACCCAAAAATTTACAACACATCTACAACGATTACAACTACATCTACAACGTTTTTAATACACCTACAACGATTACAACTACCTACAACAATTACAACTACACTACCGATTACAACTACATCTACAACGATTACACTACATCTACAACGATTACAACTCACCTACAACGATTACACTCATACAACAATTACAACTACTACAACGATTACAACTACATCTACAACGATTACAACTACATCTACAACGATTACAATACATCTCAACGATTCAACTACATCCAACGATTACAACTACATCTACAACGATTACAACTACACCCCAACAACGATTCAACTACATCTACAACGATTACAACTACACCTACAACGATTACAATTTCACCTACAACAATTACAACTACATCTCAACGAACAACTACCTACAACGATTCAACTACTACAACGATTACACTACACCCCCAAGGATTTAACACACCTACAACGATTACAACATCTACAACGATTCTTCCCCTTTAACGATTACAACTACACCTACAACGATTACAACACACCTACAACGATTACAATACACCTACAAGTTTCAACTACACCTACAACGATTACAACTACATCTACAACGATTACAACTACACCACAACGATTACAACCCCCTCAACGATTACAACCATTTTGGATTCAACACACCACAACGATTTTAACTCACCTACACGATTCAACTACATCTCAACGATTCAACTGCACCTCACGATTGCAACTAATCTCAACGATTCACCCCTACAACATTCAACTACCACACGATTACACTACACCACAACGATTACAACTCACCTACAACGATTCAACACACCTACAACGATTCATTTACACCACAACGATTGCAACTCACCTCAACGATTCAATACACAACGATTCACCACCTCCCGGGGTCAACCCCCTGGCGATTCAACTCAATCACGATTCAACTACATCTCAACGATTCAACACACCACAACGATTACAACTACATAGGGGTCTTACCCTACAACGATTCAACTCACTACAACGATTACAACTACACCTACAACGATTCAACTCCCACAACGATTACAACTACACCTCAACGATTCAACTACATCTACAACGATTAAAACACACTCCCAAACGATTCAACTACACCTACAACGATTACAACTACATCTACAACGATTCCCTTTTCACCTCAACGATTACAACCCCCACCACACGATTCACTCATCTCAACGTTTTCCCACTCCACCACACGATTCAACTCATCTACACGATTACAACTACCTACAACGATTCAACTACACCTAAAACCCGATTACAACTCACCTCAACGATTAAACCACACCACAACGATTCACTCACTGCAACGTTCACTACATCTACAACGATTACAACTACACTACAACGATTACAACTACACCAACGATTCCCTTTCATCTACAACGATTACAACTTTTTTCAGCCCCCAACTACACCTACAACGATTACAACTACATCTACAACGATTACAACTACCTACAACGATTACAACTACACCTACAACGATTACAACTACTCTCCCCACGTTCAACTTATCACAACGATTCAACCACCTACACGATTACAACTCACTACACGATTCAACTCACCACACGATTCAACTCACCTACACGATTCAACTCACCTCAACGATTCAACTCACCTCAACGATTCAACTACACCACAACGTTCACTACACCACACGATTCCCTTTCCTCAACGATTCACTCCCAAGTTTTACTACCCACGATTCACTACTCGATTCAACCATCTCAACGATTACACACTTTTACGATTACAACTACCCCCCCAACATCAACTACACCTACAACGATTACAACTACATCACAACGTTACAACTGCACCTACAGCGATTACAGCTTCCATCCCAACGATTACAACTACACCTACAACAATTTACAGCTACACCTACAACGATTACAACTGCACCTACAACAGGTACAGCTACACCTACAACGTTTGCTTCATCTACAACGATTACAGCGCACATCTACAACGATTACAACTCACATCACTGCAACGATTACAACTACATCTACAACGATTACAACTACTATATCCTTATTTCTATGGTAATATTTATGCATATAAAGACCCTCACTCTCTGCCCTTCATGCTCATTTCTGTTTTCCACTATACTGTACAGTCCTTGTCTGCTAATTGTATGACTTTCCAATATCCACCTTATTCTGCCTATTACAGGTTCTCCTAGAATTCCTTAATATTACTACACTGGGACTTCATGACTCACATAACTATACTTTCTAATTTACACAGCCTAACAACTTCATCCCACTGCAGTTGCCAGTGCTAGCCCAGACCTAGATAAGTGAACCCCATCTCTGGCATACATATCATTTCTGCCATAGAAGAGGTCCCAGTTGTCAATGAATGTTACTGCATTTTCTTACAGTATTTGTCAGCCAGCAATTGACACCAATTGCCCTGGACAGCTCATTCATTCAACTCCTCTCCTTGGCAAAATACCACATATGAGCACAGTTCCCACCACTATTCCTAATTATGTCTAACTTGCTTTGACCTATACCTGCTAGTCAGTTATCACTCCCCTCGTCTCCCTTACCAGTATCGTTGCCTCCAGCACTGAGACAGATAACAGGATTGCTCCCATTACCTCTCATGATGTAAGTCAGGCGTGCATCTCCTCCATCCCAGTCCCAGGAAAGTAAACCCTCTGTCTCCTACTTCTATCTTTCAAGCAGAAGGCCCTATCATATACCTAATCTGACTATCCCCAACAACAACAATGTTCTTTAGCTTCCTTGATGTCGTTCGTGATGTTCCAGTAGTCGACCTCATTCATGGGTAACACGGAGAATCGGTTAGATGTTTCCACAACAGTTTCCAGGATCTTCCTTGATTCTACCTCTCCATCCATCCTCTTGATCCCTAACTTTGTCACATGCGTTCCTCCACCATCCAGGTTCCTTTCTTGGCACGAGGATTTTCAACAGGAGGATTACTACGATCCTCTTGTTTTCCTCCAGTCAGTCGCTGTATCTCAAGCTTAGCTACCCTCCGAACAACTAGCTAGCTGCTGGTAGAGGTAGCTCAGAGGACATCTTTGTTCAGATTCAGAGAGCATACAGGAGCACGTCTTCACAGAGCTAAGTACAGGTCAGGCCCAGATCCACGGGTTCTGGTGATGGACCGGGCCCGCGGGAGTGACATTTGTGCATGCAAAAAGTACGCCAATTATATGTACCTCTACCTAAATAAACTTACGTGACATGATCAATGCTTCTACTCGTCCGGGATTAAACCGGGGCCTTTATTTGTGAGCCGAAGGGCTGCAACGAAGCACAAGCCCTCATCCGTTACATGATTTATTTTTTAATCGTCTAACGATTTCGTGGTTTATTTAGGGACAAGTACATATAAAAAACAGTTACACAAATTATCATATATGTAACCAAGTTAACCCAAAAAAGTCAGACAACGCCACTTTTTCCCCTTGGGGTCTTTTTATTTCCATTGGGGGCCTTGTATTTCCACTGGGGGCCCCTTTTATTTCCATTGGGGTCCTTGTATTTCCATTGGGGGCCTTGTATTTCCATTGGGGTCCTTGTATTTCCATTGGGGTCCTTGTATTTCTATTGGGGTCCTTTGTATTTCCATTGGGGTCCTTTATTTCCATTGGGGGCCTTGTATTTCTATTGGGGGCCTTGTATTTCCATTGGGGTCCTTGTATTTCCATTGGGTTCCTTGTATTTCGATTGGAGTCCATGATCTGTATTCGAGGGGAAGATAAATCTTATCAACACCTGGGTAAACAGCTACCCTGCGTATACCATGATAAAACCCCTTTTTTGGGCAATAATTTATCCCCGGGAAAAGGGTAGTTATCCTGCTTCGTTAACTTGTTTAAAGGGGACTGATAGAGTACGCTCTTTACTGTGGGGACCGACTCATACAATAAAGTCAATTTAAACCTTATATATGTAGTAATTTGGGGTTATAGTGAAGCCCTCCAGTGTGGTAACTTCTCTCCCAGTATAATGTTTGCATCTGGGGGGGTGCTGCTGCTGCTGGTGCTGGTGCTGGTTTTGTTGGTGCTGCTGGTGCTGGTGCTGCTGGTGCTGGTGGTGGTGCTGGTGGTGGTTGTGCTGCTGGTGCTGGTGGTGTTGGTGCTGCTGGTGGTAGTGCTGCTGGTGCTGGTGGTGTTGGTGCTGCTGGTGGTGTTGGTGCTGGTGTTGGTGCTGGTGTTGGTGCTGGTGGTGGTGGTGGTGGTGTTTTGGGGCTGGGGCTGGTGCTGCTGGTGGTGGTGCTGGTGCCCCCAGACCCTGATAATTTACCACACATTCCTGTGTCACCATGAATACCGTGGCACGAACATACACCTCCCATTAACGAGGTTTTCTTCATACAGTAAGAAAGTAAGTTTTTATTCGGGTTAAACACGTCTACATTTTTTAATGTCTTGTTAACTAACTTGTATGTAAATATATGCTTAGAATAACCCAGTCAACTCATTCCCCCCTGACTTATGTCTGTTTAGATAATAATTATCTATTTCTACAAGTATATGATACAACTTATACAGACCATAGCTGACATTAACAAGCCCCCTTTTTTTGCAGAACATTTCCCGTTAGATTAATTTTGTCTCCAGGATGCGACCCACACCAGTCCACTAACACCCAGGTACCTGCTTACTGCTAGGTGAACAGGGGCACTAGGCGTCAGGAAACACGCCCTAATGCTTCTTCCCGTACCGTACCATACCTAATCCCCAGTAAAGTCAATCATGGTGACTTATGTCTGTTTAGATACTTAGCTAAATAGTTAGACATTTATAAATTTTTTTATTCCCCACTCTTAAATTAGTGCCCAAAGCCATGTACAATTATTTTGCAATTTACACTCATACATCAGTTACATTTTTGTAAAAGTGTGAAGTAGGCCTACTGGCCCAAACTAGGAACACTGAAAGGGGCCTCGGGCCCAAACTAGGAACACTGAAGCGGGCCCCCTCTGGCCCAAACTAGGAACACTGAAGCAGGCCTGCTGGCCCAAACTAGGAACACTGAAGCGGGCCTCGGGCCCCAAAACTGGGAACACTAAAGGCAGGTCTCGGGCCCCAAAACTAGTAACACAAAAGGGGCCCCTCGGCCCCAAACTAGTCCGGGAAGCGGGCCTCTGGCCCAACCCCAGGAACACTGCGGCGGGCCTCGGGCCCCAAAACTAGGAACATAAAGCAGGCCTACTGGGAAAAACTAGGAACACGGGAAACGGGCCTCTGGCCCCAGGCTAGGAACACTGAAGCAGGCCTGCTGGCCCAGACTAGGAACACTGGGCGGGCCTACTGGCCCAAACTAGGAACACTGAAGCGGGGCCCCCTTTCCCCCAACGGGAACACTAAAGCGGGTCTCGGGCCCAAAAACTAGTAACGGGGGAAAACGGGCCTGCTGGCCCAAACAAAGTAACACTAAAGCGGGCCTACGGGCCCCAAACTGGGAACACTGAAGCAGGCCTACTTCCCCAAAACTGGGGGCAAAAGCAGGCCTACTGGCCTAAACTAGGAACATGAAGCAGGCCTACTGTCCCAAACTAGTAACACTGAAGCAGGCCTCTGGCCCAAACTGGGAACACTGAAGCAGGCCTACTGGCCTAAACTAGGAACACTGAAGTAGGCCTACGGGCCAAACTAGTAACACGGGAAGCGGGTTTACTCCCCAAACTAGGAACACTGAAGCAGGCCTCGGGCCCCAAAGGCTAGTAACACTGAAGCGGGCCTACTGGCCCAAACTAGTAACACTGAAGCAGGCCTCGGGCCCCCAAATTGGCAGGTGTTTTTAAACTAACCACTGCCATCCACCCAAAGCTTCCCAAGAATTAGCTTCAGAACCTCAAGTAGTAATCAAACTCAGCCTTTGGTAATATGTATGAAAATAAAATTTGATGCATATAATAGCCAGGTGATATTTTTTATACAACTTCAAGGTTGTTATCTACAGCAACGTCAACATATGCACCTCCGGTGGCCAGTTACACATCAAATCAATACTGGAGTTTATTCCGTGTGTCTGCCAATGTATAGGGTGAATTTCCCCACGCCATCACGTCATTTCCCCTTATCTTCTAATGTTTTTTTCCCCCTATAATCTCCCTTTGGGCCATAATTACTATCGCATTTGCCTTGTTTGGAAAGGTGAAGTCTAGGATATTTCCTTAATTCATGGTATAACTTAACAAATGTTTGTTGACAGTTGTGTTGTAGAGCACAGCTCAAAGCAAAGCTTTTGGGCTTCAACACAACTGTCCTCAAAGACTTAAGTTATACCATGAATTAAAGGAAAAAATCCCCGGACTTCACCTTACAGCGGAAAAAAATGCGATAGTAATATGGACAAAATAGATTTTTGTGGAAAATAAACATTAGGAGACGGGGAACTGTCCCATTTCTTAATGTCAGCCACTGGTATCTGGAAAATTTAATTCTTGCAAACACGGGGAAAAAATATGTAAAAGGGGTGACATCAAGGAGCATGGGGGCCACTGTCTGGGGTCATCAATGTCTAGTTCATCTGCCACGGAACTTTCTGGGAAATTTTTTATGCAGAGAAATAAATTTTCATATCTGACTATATGGTCTTGGAAAAAAATATTTGGAGACTGAAAATGGATTTTTTGACACTTGGGTTTTTATAGAATATAGTATATTTATAGACGGTTAAATTTTTTTATTTAGCGTAGATAAATACACTGTATATAATCTTATATCTCTTGATGTATGTGAACGGAGACTAAAACAACTAAACATGTACACGAATGTGTGTATATTTATATAAATTAGAGCTTTAACCCTCCATATCTGTAGGCTACGTATAGTCGCTTCCGTAGGTCATCGCTGTGTTTTTTGGTTTCCCCGACCGGGGCCCCCTGGGTCCTGACCCCTCCGTATGCATCACAGCCAGGATAGTCAGGAACCGAAACTTATAAAGTTCTCTTTGATGACAGAGGCTTACTGGTAATTTTCCCTTATCATGACGGGAGAGTTTTGAAGAGTCGTGCTTCCTTTTTCTACTTTTTAATTATCTCAGTGTAGTCGTCGTGACTGCTTTTTACTAGAGGTATTTTTCACCTTCTCCAAGACTTGTGTTCATATGTAGGAATTTTGGTGTACAGGCGAAACGTTGCCACAATAAAATGTTGTTTATTTTCCTTTTGTCCTTTTCCCCCAACATTGTCCCCGGGAATTCTGCCAACATTATTGCATTTGTGTTTATTTTCCAGTCGTGTCTGTATTGTATATTATTTATCTTCACTTCTTGGGTTTAAAAATCCATTCAAACCCTTTTCCCCGTTATTCCTTTGGCACGCATTTTGTGCACAGTTACCCCCTGGTCACACTTATGAAAAAGGGGGGGTCACAGTGCACCACATCTGTTATGTTAGTCTTTCACCGCATCCAAAATATTCTGTTAAAAAGGTCCAGCAGCTGAGAGTCAGGAGTGACCTGTTGTCAACCCATATTATCCCAGGTTATGCAGTTAGTGTCATTAGCTACCTTTCTTCAATATCAATATTTACGATATCTATTTCTACCAGTACATGTACGAGGTTTTACACCATAGCTGACATCAGTGACATACTACTATATAGAAAGCCCCCCTTTTTATAAGAACATAAAAATGGAGGAACACTGCAGAAGGCCTACTGGCCCATACAAGGCCCCGGTCCTTATCAAAACCACCACTACCTAAAATTCACTCCCGCACCCCCGACACCAATCAAACCCAGCCCCTCCCACTCATATATTTGTCCAATCTCTTTTAAAGCCACCCAAGGTCCTATCTATCACCCTACTCGGAAGATTGTTCCACGCTGAGCATTTCCGCAAATTAGGCAGGGTTTTTCCCAGGATGCGACCCACACCAGTTCACTAACACCCATATACCTATTTTTACTGATGGGTGAATATGGACAACCCGGGGTAAGGAAACATGCCCAGTGTTTCTGTCGTGTCAGTATCAAAATACACTTGTTTAGTATATCTTTATACAGCTGGTCCCTTTGCGTGTGACGTCACGGTACCCGCTGACGTCAGGGGCTCCCCATTTCCGCCTATCATAGGCAGACTGCCTCACTACGTTAACCACAGGCGAGACGACGGTTTTGCGGGACTCTCCCTTCACTTACTGTTTAAAAATACCGTA
>WNWK01058332.1:0-10485 GCA_009830355.1 Cherax destructor | reverse complement strand
TTTTCACACTTTTAAATAGAATTTCTACTGCAATTAAATTTATGGGAAAAGTAAGAAAAATTTTTTGATTTTCTTTAGGAAGTTACTCAAGGTATATTTTATCAAAAAAAAAAAATAGTTTTTCACAAAATTTAAAATATTTAATTAAAAAATCAATAAAATCAATTTTATAAATATTTATATTTTTTAAAAAAATACATGAAACTTTAAAAAGCTCAGAAAATTGTGCTAAAATCGCATTTTATTGCATATTTAAATTTTTAAGGGTTTGAGCTTTTCGGGAAAAACTCTTTTTAGCAAAATATTAGATTTTCACACTTTTAAATAGAATTTCTACTGCAATTGAAATTTATGGGAAAAGAAAGCAAAATTTTATGATTTTCTTTTAGGAAGCTTACTATAGGTATATTTTATCTAAAAAAATAGTTTTTTAGAAAATCCTTGAAAATGCCTTGAATCGTCAAAAAATGCAATAAAATAACGTTTTATAGCATTTTTGATTATTTATTAATTACTTACATATTTTTAAAAAATCCCATTCAAAATCTATAAAAATCAATATTTTTATAGAATATTTCATATTATTTTCGAAAAATACATGAAACATTAAAAATCTCAGAAAATTGTGCTAAAATCGCATTTTATGGCATATTTCGACGTTTTAGAGCGGTTTGATGCTTTTCTGACAAAACTCATTTTTTAGCTAAAATACTTAGATTTTCACACTTTTAAATCGAATTTCTACTGCAATTGAAATTTATGGGAAAATTAGGCAAAATTTTATGATTTTCTTTTAGGAAGCTTACTCATAGGTATATTTTATCTAAAAAAAATAGTTTTTCAGAAAATCAGTGAAAATGCCTTGAATCGTCAAAAAATGCAATAAAATATTGTTTTATACCATTTTTGAATATTTATTAATTATTTACATATTTTTAAAAAATCCCAATAAAAATCTATAAAAATCAATATTTTTATAGAATATTTCATATTATTTTCGAAAAATACATGAAACATTAAAAAGCTCAGAAAAATGTGCTAAAATCGTATTTTATTGCATATTTCGACGTTTTAGAGTGGTTTGAGTGCTTTTCTGGCAAAACTCATTTTTCAGCTAAAATACTTAGATTTTCACTCTTTTAAATAGAATTTCTACTGCAATTCAAATTTATTGGAAAAGTAAGCAAAATTTTATGATTTTCTTTTAGGAAGCTTACTCACAGGTATATTTTATCTAAAAAAATAGTTTTTCAGAAAATCCTTGAAAATGCCTTAAATCGTCAAAAAATGCAATAAAATCAAGTTTTATAGCATTTTTGATTATTTATTAATTATTCACATATTTTTTAAAAATCCCATTAAAAATCTATAAAAATCAATATTTTTATAGAATATTTCATATTATTTTCGAAAAATACATGAAACATTAAAAAGCTCAGAAAATTGTGCTAAAATCGTATTTTATTGCATATTTCGACGTTTTAGAGTGGTTTGAGTGCTTTTCTGGCAAAACTCATTTTTCAGCTAAAATACTTAGATTTTCACACTTTTAAATAGAATTTCTACTGCAATTAAAATTTATGGGAAAAGTAAGCAAAATTTTATGATTTTCTTTTAGGAAGCTTACTTATAGGTATATTTTATCTAAAAAAATAGTTTTTTAGAAAATCCTTGAAAATGCCTTGAATCGTCAAAAAATGCAATAAAATAACGTTTTATAGCATTTTTTAATATTTATAAATTATTTACATATTTTAAAAAAAATCCCATTCAAAATCTATAAAAATCAATATTTTTATAAAATATTTCATATTATTTTTGAAAAATACATGAAACATTAAAAAGCTCAGAAAAATGTGCTAAAATCGTATTTTATTGCATATTTTGACGTTTTAGAGCAGTTTGAGTGCTTTTCTGGCAAAACTCATTTTTTAGCTAAAATACTTAGATTTTCACACTTTTAAATAGAATTTCTACTGCAATCTAAATTTATGGGAAAAGTAAGCAAAATTTTATGATTTTCTTCTAGGAAGCTTACTCATAGGTATATTTTATCTAAAAAAAATAGTTTTTCACAAAATCCTTGAAAATATCTTAAATCGTCAAAAAATGCAATAAAATCAAGTTTTATAGAATATTTCATATTATTTTCAAAAAATACATGAAACATTAAAAAGCTCAGAAAATTGTGCTAAAATCGCATTTTATTGCATATTTCGAAGTTTTAGAGTGGTTTGAGTGCTTTTCTGGCAAAACTCATTTTTCAGCTAAAATACTTAGATTTTCACACTTTTAAATAGAATTTCTACTGCAATTGAAATTTATGGGAAAAGTATGCAAAATTTTATGATTTTCTTTTAGGAAGCTTACTTATAGGTATATTTTATCTAAAAAAATAGTTTTTTAGAAAATCCTTGAAAATGCCTTGAATCGTCAAAAAATGCAATAAAATAACGTTTTATAGCATTTTTGATTATTTATTAATTACTTACATATTTTTAAAAAATCCCATTCAAAATCTATAAAAATCAATATTTTTATAGAATATTTCATATTATTTTCGAAAAATACATGAAACATTAAAAAGCTTAGAAAAATGTGCTAAAATGGCATTTTATGGCATATTTCGACGTTTTAGAGCGGTTTGATGCTTTTCTGACAAAATTCATTTTTTAGCTAAAATACTTAGATTTTCACACTTTTAAATCGAATTTCTACTGCAATTGAAATTTATGGGAAAAGTAAGCAAAATTTTATGATTTTCTTTTAGGAAGCTTACTTATAGGTATATTTTATCTAAAAAAATAGTTTTCCGAAAATCCTTGAAAATGCCTTGAATCGTCAAAAAATGCAATAAAATAACGTTTTATAGCATTTTTTTATATTTATAATTTATTTACATATTTTTAAAAAATCCCATTAAAAATCTATAAAAATCAATATTTTTATAGAATATTTCATATTATTTTCGAAAAATACATGAAACATTAAAAAGCTCAGAAAAATGTGCTAAAATGGCATTTTATGGCATATTTCGACGTTTTAGAGCGGTTTGATGCTTTTCTGACAAAACTCATTTTTTAGCTAAAATACTTAGATTTTCACACTTTTAAATAGAATTTCTACTGCAATCTAAATTTATGGGAAAAGTAAGCAAAATTTTATGATTTTCTTCTAGGAAGCTTACTCATAGGTATATTTTATCTAAAAAAAATAGTTTTTCACAAAATCCTTGAAAATATCTTAAATCGTCAAAAAATGCAATAAAATCAAGTTTTATAGAATATTTCATATTATTTTCAAAAAATACATGAAACATTAAAAAGCTCAGAAAAATGTGCTAAAATCGTTTTAGAGCGGTTTGAGTGCTTTTCTGGCAAAACTCATTTTTTAGCTAAAATACTTAGATTTTCACACTTTTAAATAGAATTTCTACTGCAATTGAAATTTATGGGAAAAGTAAGCAAAATTTTATGATTTTCTTTTAGGAAGCTTACTCATAGGTATATTTTATCTAAAAAAATGCCTTGAATCGTCAAAAAATGCAATAAAATATCGTTTTATACAATTTTTGAACATTTATTAATTATTTACATATTTTAAAAAATCCCATTAAAAATCTATAAAAATCAATATTTTTATAGAATATTTCATATTATTTTCGAAAAATACATGAAAATTGTGCTAAAATCGCATTTTATTGCATATTTCGACGTTTTAGAGTAGTTTGAGTGCTTTTCTGGCAAAACTCATTTTTCAGCTAAAATACTTAGATTTTCACACTTTTAAATAGAATTTCTACTGCAATTGAAATTTATGGGAAAAGTAAGCAAAATTTTATGATTTTCTTTTTGGAAGCTTACTTATAGGTATAAAATAAAGTTTTATAGCATTTTTCAATATTTATTAATTATTTACATATTTTTAAAAAATCCCATTAAAAATCTATAAAAATCAATATTTTATAGAATATTTCATATTATTTTCGAAAAATACATGAAACATTAAAAAGCTCAGAAAAATGTGCTAAAATCGTATTTTATTGCATATTTCGACGTTTTAGAGCGGTTTGAGTGCTTTTCTGACAAAACTCATTTTTCAGCTAAAATACTTAGATTTTCACACTTTTAAATAGAATTTCTACTGCAATTGAAATTTATGGGAAAAGTAAGCAAAATTTTATGATTTTCTTTTAGGAAGCTTACTCACAGGTATATTTTATCTAAAAATAGTTTTCAGAAAATCCTTGAAAATGCCTTAAATCGTCAAAAATGCAATAAAATCAAGTTTTATAGCATTTTTTATTATTTATTAATTATTTACATATTTTTAAAAAATCCCATTCAAAATCTATAAAAATCAATATTTTTATAGAATATTTCATATTATTTTCGAAAAATACATGAAACATTAAAAAGCTCAGAAAAATGTGCTAAAATCGTATTTTATTGCATATTTCGACGTTTTAGAGCAATTTGAGTGCTTTTCTTGAGTGTTTTTCTGGCAAAACTCATTTTTTAGCTAAAATACTTAAAATTTCACTATTTTAAATAGAATTTCTACTGCAATTCAAATTTATGGGAAAAATAAGCAAAATTTTATGATTTTTTTGGGAAGCTTACTCACAGGTATATTTTATCAAAAAAAATAGTTTTCAGAAAATCCTTAAAAATGCTTTAATGTCAAAAATGCAATAAAATCAAGTTTTATAGCATTTTAATATTTATTTATTTTTTAAATTTTTTTAAAAAAATTCCATTCAAAATCTATAAAAATCAATATTTTTATAGAATATTTCATAATATTTTCGAAAAATACATGAAACATAAAAAAGCTCAGAAAAATGTGCTAAAATCGCATTTTATGGCATATTTCGACGTTTTAGAGCGGTTTGATGCTTTTCTGACATAACTCATTTTTTAGCTAAAATACTTAGATTTTCACACTTTTAAATAGAATTCCTACTGCAATTGAAATTTATGGGAAAAGTAAGCAAAATTTTATGATTTTCTTTTAGGAAGCTTACTCATAGGTATATTTTATCTAAAAAAATAGTTTTTAAGAAAATCCGTGAAAATGCCTTGAATCGTCAAAAAATGCAATAAAATATCGTTTTATAACATTTTTTAATATTTATAAATTATTTACATATTTTTAAAAAAATCCCATTAAAAATCTATAAAAATCAATATTTTTATAGAATATTTCATATTATTTTCGAAAAATACATGAAACAGAAAAAAGCTCAGAAAAATGTGCTAAATCGCATTTTATGGCATATTTCGACGTTTTAGAGCGGTTTGATGCTTTTCTGACAAAACTCATTTTTTAGCTAAAATACTTAGATTTTCACACTTTTAAATAGAATTTCTACTGCAATCTAAATTTATGGGAAAAGTAAGCAAAATTTTATGATTTTCTTCTAAAAAAAAATAGTTTTTCACAAAATCCTTGAAAATATCTTAAATCGTCAAAAAATGCAATAAAATCAAGTTTTATAGAATATTTCATATTATTTTCAAAAAATACATGAAACATTAAAAAGCTCAGAAAATTGTGCTAAAATCGCATTTTATTGCATATTTCGAAGTTTTAGAGTGGTTTGAGTGCTTTTCTCGCAAAACTCATTTTTCAGCTAAAATACTTAGATTTTCACACTTTTAAATAGAATTGCTACTGCAATTGAAATTTATGGGAAAAGTATGCAAAATTTTTTGATTTTCTTTTAGGAAGCTTACTCAGGTATATTTTATCTAAAAAAATAGTTTTTTCAGAAAATCCTTGAAAATGCCTTGAATCGTCAAAAAATGCAATAAAATCAAGTTCTATAGCATTTTTGAATATTTATTAATTATTTACATATTTTTAAAAAATCCCATTCAAAATCTATAAAAATCAATATTTTTATAGAATATTTCATATTATTTTCGAAAAATACATGAAACAGAAAAAAGCTCAGAAAAATGTGCTAAAATCGCATTTTATGGCATATTTCGACGTTTTAAAGCGGTTTGATGCTTTTCTGACAAAACTCATTTTTTAGCTAAAATACTTAGATTTTCACACTTTTAAATAGAATTTCTACTGCAATTGAAATTTATGGGAAAAGTAAGCAAAATTTTATGATTTTCTTTTAGGAAGCTTACTCACAGGTATATTTTATCTAAAAAAAATAGTTTTTCAGAAAATCCGTGAAAATACCTTGAATCGTCAAAAAATGCAATAAAATATCGTTTTATACCATTTTTGAATATTTATTAATTATTTACATATTTTTAAAAAATCCCATTAAAAATCTATAAAAATCAATATTTTTATAGAATATTTCATATTATTTTCGAAAAATACATGAAACATTAAAAAGCTCAGAAAATTGTGCTCAAATCGTATTTCATTGCATATTTCGACGTTTTAGAGTGGTTTGAGTGCTTTTCTGGCATAACTCATTTTTCAGCTAAAATACTTAGATTTTCACACTTTTAAATAGAATTTCTACTGCAATTCAAATTTATGGGAAAAGTAAGAAAATTTTATGATTTTCTTTAGGAAGCTATCACAGGTATATTTTACTTAAAAATAGTTTTTCAGAAAACTTGAAAATGCTTTAAATGTCAAAAATGCAATAAAATCAAGTTTTATAGCATTTTTATTATTTATTAATTAATTACATATTTTTAAAAATCCCATTCAAAATCTATAAAAATCAATATTTTTATAGAATATTTCAAATTATTTTAAAAATACATGAAACAATAAAAACTCAGAAAAATATAAATCGCATTTTATGGCATATTTCGACGTTTTAGAGCGGTTTGATGTTTTTCACAAAACTCATTTTTAGCTAAAATACTTAGATTTTCACACTTTTAAATAGAATTTCTACTGCAATTGAAATTTATGGGAAAAGTAAGCAAAATTTATGATTTTCTTTTTGGGAAGACTTTCATAGGTATATTTTACCAAAAAAAATAGTTTTTCGGGAAAATCCGTGAAAATGTTTTGAATCATCAAAAATGCAATAAAATATCGTTTTATACCATTTTTGAATATTTATTAATTATTTACATATTTTTAAAAAAATCCCATTAAAATCTATAAAAATCAATATTTTTATAGAATATTTCATATTATTTTCGAAAAATACATGAAACATTAAAAAGCTCAGAAAATTGTGCTAAAATCGCATGTTATGGCATATTTCGACGTTTTAGAGCGGTTTGATGCTTTTCTGACAAAACTCATTTTTTAGCTAAAATACTTAGATTTTCACACTTTTAAATCGAATTTCTACTGCAATTGAAATTTATGGGAAAAGTAAGCAAAATTTTATGATTTTCTTTTAGGAAGCTTACTTATAGGTATATTTTATCTAAAAAAATAGTTTTTCCGAAAATCCTTGAAAATGCCTTGAATCGTCAAAAAATGCAATAAAATAACGTTTTATAGCATTTTTTTATATTTATAATTTATTTACATATTTTTAAAAAATCCCATTAAAAATCTATAAAAATCAATATTTTTATAGAATATTTCATATTATTTTCGAAAAATACATGAAACATTAAAAAGCTCAGAAAAATGTGCTAAAATGGCATTTTATGGCATATTTCGACGTTTTAGAGCGGTTTGATGCTTTTCTGACAAAACTCATTTTTTAGCTAAAATACTTAGATTTTCACACTTTTAAATAGAATTTCTACTGCAATCTAAATTTATGGGAAAAGTAAGCAAAATTTTATGATTTTCTTCTAGGAAGCTTACTCATAGGTATATTTTATCTAAAAAAAATAGTTTTTCACAAAATCCTTGAAAATATCTTAAATCGTCAAAAAATGCAATAAAATCAAGTTTTATAGAATATTTCATATTATTTTCAAAAAATACATGAAACATTAAAAAGCTCAGAAAAATGTGCTAAAATCGTATTTTATTGCATATTTCGACGTTTTTGAGCGGTTTGAGTGCTTTTCTGGCAAAACTCATTTTTTTAGCTAAAATACTTAGATTTTCACACTTTTAAATAGAATTTCTACTGCAATTAAAATTTATGAGAAAAGTAAGCAAAATTTTATGATTTGCTTTTAGGAAGATTACTCACAGGTATATTTTATCTAAAAAAATAGTTTTTCAAAAAATCCTTGAAAATGCCCTAATTCGTCAAAATGCAATAAAATCAAGTTTTATAGCATTTTTTATTATTTAATAATTATTTACATATTTTTAAAAATCCCATTCAAAATCTATAAAAATCAATTTTTTTATAGAATATTTCATATTATGTTCAAAAAATACATGAAACATTAAAAAGATCAGAAAATGTGCTAAAATCGCATTTTATGGCATATTTCGACATTTAGAGCGGTTTGATGCTTTTCTGACAAAACTCATTTTTAGCTAAAATACTTAAAATTTTCACACTTTTAAATAAAATTTTTACTGCAATTCAAATTTAGGGGAAAAGTAAGAAAATTTTATGATTTTTTTTTAGGAAGCTTACTCATAGGTATATTTTATCTAAAATAGTTTAAGAAACTAAACTTAATTCAAAAATGAAATTTCGTTTAAAACATTTTAATATTTATAAATTATTACATATTTTAAAAAATCCCATTAAAATCTATAAAAATCAATATTTTTTAGAATATTTCATATTATTTTCGAAAAATACATGAAACTTTAAAAAAGCTCAGAAAATGTGCTAAAATCGTATTTTATTGCATATTTGACGTTTTAGATGGTTTGAGTGCTTTTCTGGCAAAACTCATTTTTAGCTAAAATACTTAAATTTCACACTTTTAAATAGAATTTCTACTGCAATTCAAATTTAGGGGAAAAGTAGCAAAATTTTATGATTTTCTTTTAGGAAGCTTACTCAAGGTATATTTTATCTAAAAAAATAGTTTTAGAAAATCCTTGAAAATGCCTTTAAATCGTAAAAAAATGCAATAAAATCAAGTTTTATAGCATTTTTGAATATTTATTAATTATTTACATATTTTTAAAAAATCCCATTCAAAATCTATAAAAATCAATATTTTTATAGAATATTTCATATTATTTTCGAAAAATACATGAAACATTAAAAAGCTCAGAAAATGTGCTAAAATGTCATTTTATGGATATTTCGACGTTTTAGAGCGGTTTGATGCTTTTCTGACAAAACTCATTTTTAGCTAAAATATTAGATTTTCACACTTTTAAATGAATTTCTACTGCAATTGAAATTTATGGGAAAAGTAAGCAAAATTTTATGATTTTCTTTAGGAAGCTTACTTCATAGGTATATTTTATCTAAAAAATAGTTTTTCACAAAATCCTTGAAAATATCTTAAATCGTCAAAAATGCAATAAAAATCAAGTTTTTATAGAATATTTCATATTATTTTCGAAAATACATGAAACATTAAAAGCTCAGAAAATGTGCTAAAATCGTATTTTATTGCATATTTCGACGTTTTAGAGCGGTTTGAGTGCTTTTCTGTCAAAACTCATTTTTCAGCTAAAATACTTAGATTTTCACACTTTTAAATAGAATTTCTACTGCAATTGAAATTTATGGGAAAAGTAAGCAAAATTTTATGATTTTCTTTTAGGAAGCTTACTCATAGGTATATTTTATCTAAAAAAATAGTTTTTCAGAAAATCCTGAAAATGCCTTAAATCGTCAAAAATGCAATAAAATAAGTTTTATAGCATTTTTGATTATTTTTTAATTATTTACATATTTTTAAAACCCCATTAAAATCTATAAAAATCAATATTTTTATAGAATATTTATATTATTTTCAAAAATTAACATGAAACATTAAAAGCTCAGAAAATGTGCTAAAATCGATTTTATTGCATATTTTGACGTTTTAGAGCAGTTTGAGTGCTTTTCTGACAAAACTCTTTTTTTAGCTAAAATACTTAGATTTTCACACTTTTAAATAGAATTTCTATAAATTAAATTTATGGGAAAAGTAAGCAAATTTTATGATTTTCTTTTAGGAAGCTTACTCATAGGTATATTTTATCTAAAAATGTTTTTAAAAATCCTTGAAAATGCCTTAAATCGTCAAAAATGCAATAAAATCTTTAAGTTTTAATAAAATATTTCATATTTTTTAAAAATTTAAAAAAATGAAACATTAAAAGCTTGCAAAAAATGTGCTAAAATCGTTTTTTTATTGCATATTTCAAGTTTTAGAGGGGTTTGAGTGCTTTTCTGGCAAAACTCATTTTTCAGTTAAAATACTTAGATTTCACACTTTTAAATAAATTTCTACTGCAATTGAAATTTAGGGGAAAAGAAAGCAAAATTTTATGATTTTCTTTTAGGAAGTTATTTATAGGTATATTTTATCTAAAAATAGTTTTTAGAAAATCCTTGAAAATGCTTAATCGTAAAAAATGCAATAAAATAACGTTTTATAGCATTTTTGTTTATTTATTAATTACTTACATATTTTTAAAAAATCCATTCAAAATCTATAAAAATCAATA
>WNWK01058331.1:0-10486 GCA_009830355.1 Cherax destructor | reverse complement strand
CTACCCCTTTTTTTCTCAACAATTTTTTTTTTTTAAACTCTCCTTAAATTTATAATCTTTCACTTTTTTTAAAAATGAAGTTTCCTTGTGCTGAGCTCATCTACGTCTTACTTTCACTGTAGCTGCAAAAAAAATGATATAGGTTGCCCTTTTAAAAACATGCACATAGAAATGTCTACAATAACCCTTTTTCATCTACTAATACATAGTCTAACTGTTGTCATTACGCCCTATTTTATCTCAAATGCGTGTTGCCTATTCCAAATCTTTTTTACTTTTATTTGGTCTTCCTCAACAAATTTTTTTTAAGGTTCCAACTATCTAAACACTTGCTGAGGTCTCCCAAAATCTCTCGCACTCCTTTTCCCCCCAATGCATAAACATTTAATATAACCCATTTTGATCCCACCTTATTTTAACCACAAATCCTTGAGTTTATACTTTAATTGCCTTTTTCCATAAGTGATCATTCATTTTTACTGCTACTCCTCGGTGATCCATTTATCCACCAGACTTATGTCCCGTCCTTCCCCCACTGAAATTTTTTTTACCTCCTTCAGATTTGTTTAGTGAAAGCCAGAACATTCAGCTTGTTTCATAACATTTATAATCAATTTTTCGAGTTACCATTTATCACCCTTAAACATCTCAACTTTAAAAATTATTTTTTTTTTTAGTAATTTATACAGTAGAAGGAATTACTAGCCTCTTTTTCCTTCATTTTAATCGCGTTTTACGACACGTGGTTACAGAAGAAGGATTCTTTTTTCCCTTCTCAATGGAGATGAATGGGGAAAATAAACCAAGAATAATAAATGGGAATAATAAACCAAGAATAATAAATGGGAATAAAAACCAAGAATAATAAATGGGAATAATAAACCAAAATAATAAATGGGGGAAAATAAACCAAGAATAATAAATGGGAATAATAAACCAAGAATAATAAATGGGGAAAATAAAAACCCAAAATAATAAATGGGAATAATAAACCAAGAATAATAAATGGGAATAATAAACCAAGAATAATAAATGGGAATAATAAACCAAGAATAATAAAGGGGGAAAATAAACCAAGAATAATAAATGGGGGAAAATAAACCAAAAAATAAATGGGAATAAACCAAGAATAATAAATAAAAAAAAAACCAAGAATAATAAATGGGAATAATAAAAAGAATAATAAATGGGGGAAAATAAACCGAATAATAAATGGGAATAATAAACCAAGAATAATAAATGGGAAAATACACCAAGAATAATAAATGGGAATATACACCAAGAATAATAAATGGGAATAAAACCAAGAATAATAAATGGGAATATAAAAAAAAATAATAAATGGGAATAGTACACCAAGAATAATAAATGGGAATAGTACACCAAGAATAATAAAAATAGTACACCAAGAATAATAAAGGGGGAAAAGTACACCAAGAAGAATAAATGGGAATAGTACACCAAGAAAAAAATTTAATAGTACACCAATAAAAAAATGGGAATATACCCAAGAATAATAAATGGGAATAGTACACCAAGAATAATAAATGGGAATAGTACCAAGAATAATAAATGGGAATAGTAACAAGAATAAAAAATGGGAAAAAAAAACCCAAAAAGAATAAATGGGAGTAGACACCATGAATAATAAATGGGAGAATCCAAGAATAATAAATGGAGTAGAAAAAAAAGAATAAAAAATAATAAAACTAAGAATAATAAATGGGGAAAACCAAGAATAATAAATTTGAATAATAAACCAAGAATAAAAATTTTAATAATAAACCAAGAATAATAAATTTGAATAATAAACCAAGAATAATAAAGGGGGAAAAAAAAACTATGGGAAAAAATAAAAAAACTCTGATTTGTGTGTACCTGCATTTTAGTATGAACCTTCATGTCATCGTTCGTGTTTGAGACAGATACCAAAATCACCCCTGGGGAAAAAAAAGGGATATTATATTTTGTATTTTAAAAAAGCCAGGGAAAAGGGTCAAAACGTCTAGCGTGAGCGGGCCCAAGGGATTGGCCCCAAAGTTGTACGGTCGGGGCCAAATGCGTACCTTGTTTTAAGGTTCGTAGGTTCAAATCTCCTTCGGCCAGAGATCAGATTTGTGAATATTTTGCCTGTTCTTGCAATTTAAAACATATATATATATATATATATATATATATATATAAAAATATATATATATATATATATATATATATATATATATATATATATATATATATATATATCAAAAAAAAAAATGAGAGGGTGGGTGAGATGTTATAAAAAATTTTTTGTTGAAAATAAGAAAAAGTTTTGGAGTGAGTTTTAACAAGTTAGAAAGCCTGGAAAAATGGATTTGACAGTTAAAAAGGAGAGGGAGAGTTATTAAAGGAGAGTTAGAGGTATCGGGAAGATGGAGGGAATATTTTGAGAATTGTTAAATGTTTTTGAAGAAAAGGAAGGCTTTGATTTCTGTATAGGGAAAGGAGGAATAAAAATTTGTTAGGAGGAGGAAGAACCAGTTGAGTGTGGGGGAAGTTCTTGAGGCA
Organism: Cherax destructor; assembly: GCA_009830355.1. Lineage (NCBI taxonomy): Eukaryota > Metazoa > Arthropoda > Malacostraca > Decapoda > Parastacidae > Cherax > Cherax destructor. The sequence goes on along the minus strand of WNWK01058331.1, from coordinate 7,939 downwards.
GTGGGGTAAATGAAAGTTGGTAAAGAGCTGGGATTATGGGTTTAAAGATAGAAAGAAAAAGGCAGGTGGGGATATAGTTTTAGTGGTTGTGTTTTATTTAATAAATGTATGGAAGAAGGTAAGGTACCTAGGGATTGGCAGAAATGCATAATTCCTTTGTATAAAGGAAAAAAAGAGGACAAAAGTGTAAAATTATGGGGGAATAAGTCTGTTGAGTATACCTGGTAAAGTGTATGGTAGAGTTATTATTGAAAAGAATTGGGTAAGACGGAGAGCAGGATAGCGGATGAACAAAGGCTTTAGGAAGGGTGGGGGGGTTGTAGACCAATGTTTGAGGGGCTTAAAAAGGTAACAATATTTAGATAAGGGTAAAGAGGTGTTTTTTATTTATGGATTTGGAAAAGGCATATGATAGGGGATAGGGGGGAAAATGTGGCAGATGTTGCAAATGTATGGAATAGCAGGTAGGTTATTGAAAGGGTAAAAGTTTTTAGGGAGGATAGCGAGGCTCAGGTTAGAGATGTAGGCGAGAGGAGATTATTTCCCATAAAGTAGGCCTTAGACAGGGATGTGTGATGTCGGGTTGTTTAATATATTTATAGATGGAGTGTAAGAAAGTGAATGCTCAGGTGTTGGCAAGAGGTGTGGGTTAAAAGAAAAAAAGAATCTAACACAAAGTGGGAGTTTCCCCAGTTGCCTTTTTCTGATGACACTGTGCTTTTTGGGGGTTCTGTAGAAAGGAGAGGTTGGTAGATGAGTTTGGTAGGGTTGTAAAAAAAGGAAATTAAAAGTGAATATAGGAAGAGTAAGGTGATGAGGATAACAAAAAAATGATGGAAATAAATGGTATAAAAATACCCGACACAATTTGGAAAAATAAACACATAAGCCGTATAATGTGATCCTTTAGACAACGTTAAGCCCACGCAGGGCCAAACGAGTCACAAACAGATCTACCTGGATACAGCCATCACCTCCCTTTAAGGGCGCAAATTATACGTCCCCGGGGAAACATCCAGAGACCTCCAAACACGTATTTCAGAACACCAGCGCAGGAGATCTGACGTCTCAAGGAATGCCTGTGTTCCAAAACTCACACAACCATTTAATCAACTACAGAAACGCAAGACACACGCCAAAAAGAAAACCCCAATACCGAAAACCAGAATCATCATTATCTGCATATCCCAACCCACCCAGAACAACGACTTCTACAACATAGCTGAACCTATTGCCAAAAACTTCTTCATCGCTATCCCACTTAAGAATGGAACACTGCAAAACGTTTTACACAGATACTTGTTCAATCTCTTTTAAAGCCCCGGGTTTAAGACTCTATCACCCTACTTTGAAGTTTGTCCCTGGAAATTTTCCCATTGACTAAACCTATAAATACCTTGAATCTTGTATCCAGGTAGATCTGTTTGTGACTCGATAAAGACCACAGCGTGGGCAAACGTTTCTAAAGGATCACATTATACTGCTTATGTGTTTTTTTTCCAAAAAAATTAGATAATGGAAGATTGGATATCGTGGGGAGATAGTATGGAGGAGGTGAATGTTCAGATATTTGGGAGTGGATTGTCAGCAGATGGGTATATGAAGGATGAGGTGAATCATAGAATTAACGAAGGAAAAGGTGAGGGGGCTTGTGGAGACAGATAACTTTATCCATGAAAGCAAGAGGGAATTAAGGGGTATAGTTATACCAACACTTTGTATGGGTGAGACATGGGTTGTGAATGTTGCAACAAGGAGAAGGCTGGAGGCAGTGGAGATGTCGTGTCTGGGGGCGTGTGGTGTGAATATAATGCAGAGAATCCGTAGTTTGGAGATTGGGAGGTGTGGATTACCAAAACTATTATCCGGAGAGCTGAGGAGGGGTTGTTGAGATGGTTTGGACATATAGAAAGGGTGGAGTAAAATAGAATGATTTCCCCGGGGGTGTATAAATCTGTAGTGGAGGAAGGCGGGGTAGGGGTCGGTAAAAAGGTTGGAGAAAGGGGTTAAGGAGGTTTTGGTGGAGAGGCTTGGATTCCAGCAAGCGTGCGTGTTAGATAGGAGGAATGGAGACAAAGGGTTTTTTAGGACTTGACGTCGTTGGAGTGTAGGCAAGGTAACATTTATAAGGGTTTCAGGGAAAGGGAACGGACTTGATTCCTGGAGATGAAAAGTACGGGGCCCGGCACTCTAAAGGGAAAGGGGTGTTAATGTTGCAGTTTTGTAGCTGTAGTGTAAGCAGTCCTCTGGCAAGACAGTGATGGAGTGAATGTTGATGAAAAGTTTTTCTTTGTTGGGTCACCCTTTTTTGGGAAAGGGCCCCATGTGTTAATAAAATTTATATATATATATATATATATATATATATATATATATATATATATATATATAATTTTATTAACACATATTTTATATATATATATCGCCAATATCTCAGGGCCGTAACATCAGACAGGGAGACTGCCCGTCTCCTAGCCGGAAAATACCTCACTCTGGGGACTTCCCCCAAAACCCATTTGGGCCATGGGAACACGCCTGGACCCCTAAGGGCCCTTCGTTGCAGTGGCTCTGCGCCTTCCCGCCCCCTTTAGGAATATACGTGTATTTGCGGCGATGCGGCCGAAATATGGTCTACATGGTTTAACTGTTCTAAACCAAGGGTTGGCATGCAAGACACAATGAGGTCAACGACATCATAAAAGAGAACCCTCCACAGCTGGATGCCCAGCCGAGAGAGAGCCTTCACTAGCAGCCAACAAGCCCAAACCCAGCAAACGCCCCGACTACCATCTATCCTTGGAAGAATGGCAAGTTTAGCATGGGATTATACCTGCGTTGACACTGGCTGACACCCCCTCCATCACAGTGTTGGGCGACAGGGAGGGCTGCTGACCACAGAGAGGAGTACAAGATCGGCAAGTACAGGGACATAAGCCAACAGTATAAATTTGTCCCAGTGGGATCGGAACCTTGGGAGCGTGGGGAAAAAATGCAACACGTTTCCTTAAAGAGCTGGGTTCCGACTCATGGGCCCACCAGGGACCCAAGGGCAGCCATTCATGTTCCAGCGTCTCGCGTGGCCATCCAGAGGAAACGCATGCTGCATACTGCCCGCGTCCGGCTTCGGAGGAGCTGGAGGAGATTCATAATCTTTGACATATTTAAAATTGTATTCATGTTCATGTTTTTGTGTTTTATAAAGGGACTGTCTATTAATAAGATTTATGTTTTGTATGTGTGTATATAGGATGGGGTGGTAGGAGAAGTGGAATATTCAAACGGCTTCGGAAGAAATCCAAATATTCTTCCTTGATGCCTTTTATCCCCCTTCTCCGAGGCTAAAGGGGCCCACAATTTGCACCCCGAGGTGGACCCCATCCTTATTTTTTATAATATTTTATTTTATATATATATATATATATATATATATATGCACATACTGTGCAAAATACATATATAATTACACACACCAGTGGATGTTCCCACTTTAGAAAATAATCCAGTGTGACTTCCCAAACACTACAATAAATGGCATCCCTCCTTCCCCCCCACCACCCCAACACCAGCAGAAGGCGAGAGAGAGAATATCCCAGTTGGGACTCTTGACCCCTATATTCCTTAACGATTTTAAAAGAGGCAGCAAGCACCACTTGAGGTTGCCAAAATTTCCCACGGTACACTGTACGACGGTGTCTTCTGCCTCTGGTTGCCACATTCACATAACTTATTGTGAATTTCTTGTCCTCAATTAACAATTTTCGCTGCGTTGAAGTTGAAATCTCTGGTTTTATGTTCTTTTTTTGTGTCGGGATTTATATAGTTTTGTTTTTATACTCAAAAAACTGGTTTTTGTACTGAATGCTTTTCGTGCTCAGGCGGTTTTTTGTACCTGTGATTATTTTTTTTTTTCATATTCGTGCTATATATATTTTTTTTCCTCCATATATGTATTATTTTCATTTCGGTTTTTTTTTTGCTTTTCATACTCTTTCACTTTCCATTTTTTTTTTTTTATTTTTTTTTTTGTCTTTTTTTCATTCTAGGGTATTTTTTAGGTTATTTGTTTTTCGTTCTCGGTGTCATTTGTTGTGGTATATAGTCATTGTATTTTAGGTTTGTCGGAAAACATCCACTGTTTACCGTTGACAACAGAGCCTGGTATGGTGTTGTGGTCCTGAGTGAGTAGTAGTGATGCCAAGCTTTAAATAATTTGGTTTCTGAATTAACTCCGAATCCTCTAAAAAAAAAATTTCATTTATGATACCAAGAGTAAAAAAGGGGAGGGGAATAAGAACAAGCAGCTAAACGAAGAGGAATTTCAGGGGTCAGAGGCTAGAGCTCGGTCCTCAGACACAAGTAGAGGTGAAAAGACACACAGACAGACACACACACAGACACACAACAGACAGACCCCACACACAGACAGACACACACACACAGATCCTGAGGAAAACAGAGGGGGAACAGAAAGGGTGGAGGAGTGGCACTGCTGATCAAAAACAGATGGGTTTTGATGATGGAGGGGGACAGAGGAGAAGCAGGAGATTGTATAATAGGAACACTTCAGTCCGGAGGTCCAAAGGTGATAATTGCAGTGATGTATAACCCACCACAGACAGCAGGAGACCAAGGAAGAGTATGATGAGAGTAATAGAGCGATGGTTGACACACTGGCCGAATTGGCCAGAAGGGCTCTGCAGGGGCGAAGCTACTGATCATGGGTGACTTCAACCATAAGGAAATCGATTGGGGCTTGGGAACCACATGGGGCCAAGAAACATGGAGGGCTTGATGGAGGTGGTACTGGAAAATCTCATGTACCAACATGTAGGGACAAAAGAGAGAGGGAAGGACGAACCAGCGGACCCTAGTATTCACCCTGAGAGCGCAGACTGAGGACATCACACATGCCACCTTGGGGCCAGTGATCATATGGTTCTAAGCTTCGACTACATAGTAGAGTTACAAGGGGGGAAGCAGGAAGGGCTGCACAAATGAAGCCAAACTACAAGAAAGGTGACTACGTGGGCATGAAGAACTTCCTGCACGGAGTTCAGTGGGACAGGAGCTGGCAGGGAAATATATGACAAAAATTTTTTGTGGAAGCTGAGGGAAGGTTTATACCCAAGGGTAAAGGAAAAGCGAAAAACCAGGATGGCCCATGGTTCACCCAAAGGTGCAGGGAAGCCAAAACCAAGTGTGCCAGGGAATGGAAAAGTATAGAAGGCAAAGCCAGGAGAATAAGGAGAGCAGTCGTAGGGGCCAAAAATGAATATGCACAGGTAAGAAGGGAAGCCCAAAGACAATACGAAAGCATAGCAGCGAAAAAATCTGACCCAAAGCTGTTGTCAACCACATCAGGAAGAGAAAACAGTCAAGGACCAGGTGATCAGGCTGAGGAAGGAAGGGGGGGAGGTCACAAGAAATGACCACGAAGTGGAGGAGCTCAACATGAGATTCAAGAGGTGTTCACAGATGAAATAGGGCCTCCAGAAAGGGGAGAGGTAGGGTACACCATCAGGTGCTGGACACGATACACACAACTGAGGAGGAAGTGAAGAGGCTACTAAGCGAGCTAGATACCTCAAAGGCGATGGGGCCGGACAACATTTCTCCATGGGTACTGAGAGAGGGAGCAGAGGAGCTATGTGTACTCCTAACAACAATCTTCAACACGTCTATCGAAACAGGGCAACTACAGAGGTATGGAAGAAACAAATGTAGTTCCAATTTTTAAAAAAAGGGAGACAGAAACGTAGCATTAAACTACAGACCAGTGTCACTGACATGTATAGTATGCAAGGTCATGGAGAAGATTATCAGGAGAAGAGTGGTGGAGCACCTAGAAAGGAATGAGCTTATCAACGACGGCCAACACCAGGATGGGGAAATCCTTTTCCCAAAAACCTATAGTTCTATGACAGGGTGACAGCAGTAAGACAAGAGAGGGTGGGTAGATTGCATATTCTTGGACTGTAAGAAGGCGTTTGACACAGTCCACACAAGAGATTAGTGCAGAAGCTGGAGGACCAGGCAGGGATAACAGGGAAGGACTACAAATGGAAGACCCGGAAGACAGCAGCGAGTCATGGTTCGTGGCGGGTGTCAGAGTGGGCACCGGTGACGAGTGGGGGGTTTCCCCAGGGGCGTCCTAGGACCGGTGCTGTTTCTGGTGTTTGTGAACGACATGACGGGGAATAGACTCCGAAGTGTCCCTGTTTGCAGATGATGTGAAGTTGATGAGAAGAATTCAATCGGAATAGGACCAGGCAGAACTACAAAGGGATCTGGACGGGCTGCAAGCCTGGTCCAGCAATGGCTCCTGGAGTTCAACCCAACCATGCAAAGTCATGAAGATTGGGAAGGGCAAAGAAGACCCAGACGGGTACAGTCTGGGGGGCCCGAGACTACAAACCTAATCAAGGAAAAGATCTTGGGGTGGTATAACACCAGGCACATCTCCTGAGGCGCACTAACCAAATAACTGCTGCAGCATACGGGCGCCTAGCAAACCTAAGAACAGCATTCCGACATCTTAATAAAGAATCGTTCAGGACCCTGTACACTGTGTACGTTAGGGCCCCTACTGGGTATGCAGCACCAGTTTGGAACCCACATTTATCCAAGCACGTAAAGAACTAGAGAAAAGTGCAAGGTTTAACAAACTAGTCCCGGAGCTAAGGGGTATGTCCTACGAGGAGGGGTTAAGGAAATCGACCGACGACACTGGAGGACAGGAGAGATAGGGGGACATGATAACGACATATAAAATACTGAGGAGGAATTGACAAGGTTGACGAGACAGAATGTTCCAAAGATGGGACAAGAGAAACGGGTTGGGAAGTTGAAGACTCAAAATCACAGGGATGTTAGGAAATATTTCTTCAGTCACAGAGAGTCGGGAGTGGAATGCTTGGGAAGCGATTAGTGAAGGCAGGTTCCATACACAGCTTTAAGAAGAGGTATGATAAAGCTCGTGGCGCAGGGAGTGACCCAGTAGCGGTCAGTGAGGGCGGGGCCAGGAGCTATGATCACCCCGCAACCCACAACTAGGTGAGTACACACACAGAGACAACACAGACACACACACACACACAGAAACACATACACAGACAGACACAGAAAAAAACACACACACACACACACACACACAGACACACACACACAGACCAGGAGCTGGTCTACCCTGCAAACAATTAGGTGAGTACACACACACACAGACAGACACACACACACACAGACACACACACCCAGACACACAGACACACGGGGCCAGGGGGACTGACACCCAACCACAACTAGGTGAGTACACAGAAACACACACACACACACAGCCCCATGGCCTAGTGGGTAAAAATCTTGCTTCACCCGGAGGGGGCCGGGTTAATTCCCGTGGGGAGAAACATTTCGTGTTTCCTTTTAACCATATATACAACAGGCCTAGTGTCTAATTTTCATGTGCCTAGGACAAAATGGTAACTAACACACCCATGGCATGGTGGCTGCCTCTTGCTTCCCGGAGGGCCCGGGGGTTAATTCCCCGGGGGGGCCGAAACATTTCAAGTGTTTCTTACACACACACACACACACACACACACACACACACACACACATAAAACCTAGTGCTAATCGACATGTGCCGGACAAAAAAGGGAACTAACACACATAGAAAACACACACGAACACACACACACACACCTTTTGGAGGAGTCGTTCGGGACACTGTACGCCGTGTACGTCGGGTCCATGCTGGGGGTGGGCCCAGTTTTTGGGCCCTACCGGTCAACACGTCGGGAAAGGAGAGGGGCAGGGGGGTTTCGACAAGTTAGTTCCGGGGGTGAGGGAGGCTGGAGGAAGGGTTGGGGGAAACGGCCGACAGTGTTGGAGGACGGGGGTTGGGGGAAAGGGCGTGGGACGCCCATGGGGTTTCGTGGGTGGA
>WNWK01058330.1:0-10486 GCA_009830355.1 Cherax destructor | reverse complement strand
TCCTTAAATTCATTCATTAATGTCACTGCCTTATCAGTAGTTATCTGACAATTGTCATAACACCATTCTTAAGGAGTTTCATATATACTCCAGGATGTCTAAAACATTGCTGGGCCCTAAAATACTTTGTATATATTTATAGACAAAGTAATGACCATGGCAGGTGAAATTGTTCACCTTTTGGGTGTCTTTGGGCTATTTAGTACTATTTCAGCACCTAAAAAGTGTTAGAACAAAGATTGGCGAAATCACAAGAACTATTATAAATTTAATTACCAGAACAAAAAAATTGTATAAATTAAAATAAAAACAAAAAAAAAAAGTTTTCGGCATTACTTGCAAGCTGCAGGACTTTTGCCCAGGTGAGCATCCAGCCCCAATTTTCGGGCTTATATCCGGTGACGGGCCCAAAATTTTTTTTTTTTATATCCTGTTATAAAAATGCGTCTTCTTTTAAAAAAAAAAATGTTTTTTTTTTTTCAAAATTTCGGAGCAGTGCGCGAGTGAACGTAGATCACGTGGGGACAGTTTGGGGTTAAACAATAACAAACAATGGCAAGCTTTCAGTCTCCACCAGATGTCATGTGTTGTTTAAAAAGGCTATTTACATTGCATTTTTCTTATCACTTTCCACGGGGGTTCCTGCGGCCGCATTTTCAACAATATCTTCACACCATCAACCAGAGAACAAGCACAAAACAAAAGTAATCAGAGTGAGAAAAAAAGCCCTGCACAATGTCTGGGAACCTCCCAAGAGCCCGAATAAAATTTTTCATTTGGGGGGTCAGGGTAAAAAAAATTTTGGATTTGGATTTTTTTGAATTTAAAAATTTTTGGGAAAAGGGGCACTAACCTATAGTGAAGAATGAGAGCATAAAAGAATAAAGTCATGAAAATAATGAAAATCTGAAGTATTTGGGTTTGGAATGTGGAAAATGAGTGATTACAAATACGAAAAAAATCAAAAGGAAAGAAAACAGAGTTAAACACAAAATAAAAAAGGGACTGGGCAAAAAAAATTTTGGGGGAGAGAGGTTTAAATGCAATGGAATGCATGAGGGTTTCTTGACAGTGGTTCGGGGACATTGTCCCCATGGTCTACCCAATTCCCCCTCAAAGTAAGGAAATACAGACTGATTTAAAAAAAAATAAGGTATATTATTATTATAAAAAAAAGGCTAAAAAAAAGTAAAGTATACATAAGAATATAAAAAAAAAATATGGAATGAAGACCAGCAGTCCTCCCAGTGCAAAACATTTAATAAGTTTCTGTTTCAATACAAATGACAAGATGGTAACAATGCTAGGGTTTGCTGTCTAAAACCCCCATATTGTTTTAGGAGGGAAAACTTTAAAACTGCACTTAATATCTTATTAATATAATGAGTAAAATCATAAAATAAAAAAAAAATACAGAATAAATAAAACTAAAATTTAAACCCCTTAAACTTTTCTCCTGGACATTAACGAGGCAGATCTCTCTTATCCCAAAATTTTAAATAATTTTTGTGTTCAAATTTGATCCCAGCTGACATTTTTGCCCGGGCATAAGTGTCTTAACTTTTTTTCACACCAAAAAAAATGTAGAACCAGCGGTCCATACATTGCAACCTAGGAATCATGATCAGCAGAACATGTCAAAACATGGGGAAATGCCACTCTGCACTATGTAAGTTTGTTTTTATTTAGGCTTTTTTAATAGCTACATATTTTTTTTACGATTGTCTTCAGGGTAAACATGGGGCATAAAAAGTACATTCAAAGTATAGTATGTATATTTTAACCCAGGATAACCCAAGAAAGTTAAACAATGTGATTTTTTTCCATTTTTTCAGGGTATAATTTAACCATATAAATTATAAGTTTTCCCTTTAAACATAGTATTAAAGACAAAAATCCCAAAAAAATAAGAAAAAAAGTTATTTGTTCCTATACATATATACTATTGTATATTTAATGGGGGGATTGGGCATGCATCTCCCCATGTTCTGATTTCTATAACACCCTGAAACACATCAAATATCATAAGAAACTATTGTAATATTGTTACATAATAAACACAATTTTTTTAAATATCAAAGCTATCAAAATTTGACATAAATAAATAGAAAATGAATACTGTACTGTTACACAATTTGTTGAAAATTTCATCTAATTTCTTTTTATTGTTTTATTCTACTTTGAGAAATTTTTTTTTTTCAAAATTTTGCCCCTCTCCATTTTCCCCACCAGGTGTACACACACTACATGCAAGTACACACAGTTTTTTTTTTTTACGTTTCCCCACATTTTAAAGGGCAAAATTTTGCACTTCATTTGTGGCTTCCCTTTTTCCTCCCTTCTTGGCATTTAACTCACCAGTCTCCTTGCTGCCCACGTCGCTTTTTGTTGTTCCATGACACTGTGCTCACTGGTGCAGCCAAAAAAAGGAAGCTAAATTTCTTCAAATTTTTTTAAAGTAACTTACATCTGCCCCTTAGATATTGCTGACATGAATCATCAGCGATGTACATGTGGTGATGAAGAATCCCCTCAACATAAAAAAAAAAGCTACATTATAAAAAAAACATTATGCAGTATAAAAAATTATTTTAATGCCATTATACAAATGCACAGTTGCACAATTTTCCTTTTGAGAAGTTCAATTACCTCTTTTGATATAGTAATAGCATTGAGGTGCAATGGGAACCCAGCTGCAGCCATCTCCAAAAAATTTTGTTAAGTAAAGCCTCCCATTCTTATTCTCTGAGTTGCAGGAAAATAGCCATCCAAGATTGGTATCACATGTGTTGCAATTGCCAATGTTAATGGGGGCCCATCATGCTTTTTTTTGGGTTATTTCTGTGATAACTCAACAGACCATCAACACAGTAAGACACCTTTGGGGCCCATAACCTCAAACAGAAGCTCTGAATTACTGTAGACAAGATATGTAGATTCAATTTAATACACCCTGACAGCATAGTAAATATCTTAATAAATGGTGTATAATTTACAGTTTTTAGTAAAATTAAACCTCAAAAAAATTCCAATTTGAAAAATTCATGGTCCCAAAAACCAAAGTATGACTATCCTTTCTGTCATATAAGGATATATTTTCTTATGCATAAAAATAAAGAAAAAAAAAATCATTCTTATGTCACAAAAGTAAAAAAAATCTCAAGAAAAAGTTAAAAAATACATCTGAACCCCATAAGAGAAAAGGGGAACAGTCACTGCCATTTGCAGAATATCCATTTTTCGATGCTGGGGTTTTAAGGTCCAACAGGGGAGGTCCATATGCAGTTGCTGGGTTTGTGAGTGTCAATTTTTCGGGACCGGAAATCTTGGTCAAATAGTGTTAGCAAATTTGTTTTTGTAATTTATTAGATACCAATTTCGAGCTATTAGAGCAGTCAAAGACTTATCCCTTGCATTAGTGTGTTGCTTGGTGATTTCCGGAAGTGGGTGTTGGTCAGCAAATGCTTGGGCAAAAAGCTTTTGGTGCATACCCTTGCTTTTAAAACATTTTTTCAATGTGCATTTAACATAATTAAAACCTACTCATCACATACTGTTGGGGGTTGCATCTGGGGGACAAGCAAAGGACCCCAATGAAAATAAGACAGACAGTCCCCAAATAACATTAACTTTTTTGGGGTTACCCTGGGTGATTAACCCTCCGGGTTTAAAAAATCAAACAAAATTACTTATCTTATCCATGGCCATAGTCAATCTTATTTTAAACCCCTTTGGGGGGTTGACGGGCCCCTACCGTTCTCAGGGTGAAAATTTTTTTTGGAAAAAAAAAAAAAATTTTTTTTTCTTATGAAATGATAGACAATCTTTTCTGATCATAAGACACCAAAAAATGTGAAATTTGATGGAAAACTTACGGGAAATTTTTCGTGAAGTTAACGGGCTCAACGATTTTTCGCATCGGCGATTTCGCCCACTTTAGTCCTATTTTTGGCCAATTCCAATATTCCAGTCTACTAAAATCATAGCTATTTGCTAGAACCCCATTTGTCTATCGATTGAGTAAAAAGCTGCCCTTTTCCAATTTCAACTCCCCAAATAAGTGGTCAGAATTTGGAAATTTTGGGCCCAATTTCAAACAAATTTCAAATGATGCCAATTTCAAAATGGGGTTCAAAAAAAACAAGGCAGACATTCCTAAATAAAATAACATCTTTTTGTTCATTAGTCACGTCTCCAAGCCTCTTTTAATTACTTTTGCTTTCCTTTTTAAATTTTGTATTCTCAAAAAAATAGAAGATTTATGTTATATATACATACATCATTGAAAAAACGGATAAATAATATCAGTATTGCAGAATATTAGACTCCCTTGTGTGATTGAATCGTTTTGTTTATCTGAACAAAAAAAAATCAAAACTTTTTTCATTTCGTGCCATTTCGGGTACGTCATTGTAAAACCAATAAAAATTTCTCTATTTTTTAATATATCTTCCATTTTAAATAGACCAAAAAAACAAAATACCCAAAAATACCTGAAAATAGACTGAAAAGTGCGAAACGAAAATAGGGTATTTTTTTTTCCATTATGCAGTGCTGGGGTTTTTTTATCGGGCCCTACCACAGATATTCTTTAAAAATGTGGCCCAAAACCCCATTTCCCCTTTAATTTGAGGCCGCAAATTTCGTTTAGAAATCGGCACCACCCTTGCGTAAACGTACTATGGGCACCGCCCCCCAAAGGGGTTAAGAAGATCAAAAAAAATGTTACAATATACAGTGGCCCCCAGTTTTCTTTTTTGCTCCAACTCGAAAATTATGTAAATATTTTGGGGGGGCTAAAAAAGGGTTAATCTAATTTAATTATACCCTTTTAAAAAAATTGTTTGGGAACGGGATTGAACACATTCTGGACAATTAATTAAAAGGGGTCCACTGTACTTTTCTCTTTTTTAAACTTTTGGGAAAAATTTAAATGAAAGCAGAAAATGGGGTAATGAAAAAACATAAACTGACACTGCCTTGGTAGTTTGGGTTGGTCCTCTGTCAGGGTTATTGGGGGTTACCTGAGGAGTGTTGATGCCCAAGTGGGGAACATGTCAAACATTGTTTTTTAGCTTTAAGGGGTAACAACATTTTTTATTTGGGGACCAACTAATCGACCCCCTCAATATTTCAATATCATTTGCAACTAAGATTTCAGTTTCCCAATAAAATTACGGGAGAAACTTATAATTTTCTGCAAAGCAACCAACTTTTATACATGACTATGTCTCCCCACCACTAAAGTAGAAATGGGTTACTGATTGTGGGGTATAACTGAAACAAATAGAAGAATGGATGGCTCAAGTGCCCTTAATTCTTTTTTTTATTAGCAGTCATTTATTATGAATTATCTTGAGTATAAAATTAGCCTGAAATACATGGCATTCATTTTTAATATGTCGGGAAAATATCCACTCACAGTCACATAATGAGCTCATCAAAATTTAAAAAACAATATTGAAACGTTTTAAAAACACCCGTAGATGAAAACCCCCCCTTTTTTTTTTTGAAATTTTTTTTAAGCCCCACACCAAAATGCCTTGTGTTACTTAATGGAAAATAAAACACGGGCATCAGCAATTATCGGGGGCCAATAAATTATTCTTATTTTCATTGGGAAAATGCTAAACCCTGAAAAACCTTAAAAGTGTATGGTTTAAGAAAAAGCTAGGAAAAATAAGATAACAAAATACACTTAATACAACGGTCAACCTTTTCAAACAGTTAATATAAAATTAAACCCCCATTTCACAATATATTTCATTCTTTGTTTCCCTTTAAAAACCTGTAGCCCATGACTGTATAAAAAAAATTTACTCCGAGGGTTATTTAAAAAAAAGTAACAAATACATAATAATTTCTGGGAAAAAAAATTCTCAAACCACTTAAAGAGAATTTTTGTATACAGTGATATTTCATATCCCGCCTGCCATTATCCCGACTTCCCTTTAAACAGGCCCTGGGAAAAGGGGAAAAATTTTAAATTTTTTGGAAAAATCCAATAGCTGTTTGGATATGGAAGAAATTTTTAAGGATTGGTTTTCAACTCTGCAGGGCCGAGATCACCAGCTACCCGGCCCAGACCCTGAAAATAAGCCAAGACCGTGTTAAGGCCCTCTTGCCTTTGACAATGCTCCTGCACATCCCCACGTGTCTGAACTGATTGCTCATCATGGCCTTTCAGATTTATGTTTTGACCAATACCACATCACTCACCCAACCCATGGTTGGGGTGGATTGTGGCCTTAGGGGCATATTGCCAAAGATTCTTGGAGGAGGGATGGTGGAAATTTGGGGAAAAAAGGGACAGATGTGGGGGCCTTGCCCCGGCAACTTTAAAAAAGTAAAACCCTGTGTCATTTATAACCTCGGTCCTGTGGTCCATGAAACCCAGGAGGCTTTTAAAGAGCCCAGAGTGTCTGGTCCCCCCGCCAGATGACATTGGACTCTTTTTTAACCTACAACGCCGTTGCTGATGGCAATAGACGGGGTACAGATAGCGATATGACGGGGTACAGATGGTGTTTGGTACGGATGCGCTTTTTTCCCCCTCACGTATCCGGAACTCTTTTGTTCCGAACCAGTCTCGGCCCATAAGTTGGTAGGAGGTATGTATGTGGTATTGCCTTTTTACAACTGACTGCTTTGTACTGTACCCTATTACAAAACAATGCAGGATTACCGCTAATTTTTTCCCCCTGTCTTTTTTGTGTTTTTAGCAGTTTTCAAAAATTTTTGGCTCATCATCAGTTGCCCATCCCCCGGCAGTGATGACCCTGAAAAGGAAAAGCTTTTAAAAAATGAATTAATTTTTTTTCCTCCCCGGGCCCTCCCACTGGGTGGGGGAACCGGACAAAAAGGAAAACACTTTCACTGGTACTCATTCAATCACTGTCTTGCCAGGAGGGCATTGACATCACAGTTCAGATGACTCTTCAAACACAACATCCTCATCCCTCCCCCAGAGTGCAGGCACTGTTTTTAACCATCAGGACTCCGGTCCATCTAACTATTTTCCCTAATCCCTTCTTAAATGTTACCTTGCTCAAACATCAACTGATGTCAAATAAAAAAACCCATTTCCTCCACCTACTTCTGTCAATATGCTCACACAAGCCTGTTAGATGCTCAAGCCCTAACACTCAAAACCTTAACCCCCCCAACCCTTTTCCTATTTTCCCCCATCCTTTTAAATGCCCAAACCATCTCAAATTTCCCTCTTCTCTGAATAATATTTTTGGGAACTAACCCCTCCTCCAAATTCAAAACTCTGAATTCTTCCAAAATTTCACACCATACAATGCCTTAAACATACATCTCACCCTCCAGCCCCCTTGCAGCAAATTAAAACCTTTTCACATCCATACAAAAATTTTGGGTACCACTATAATCTATTACATTCCCTTTATGTCACAGGGAAGGACCAGGAAAACATGATGACACCATACAAAAATTAAAAGGGTTTTATGTCAGATAGGGAAAAGGGTGTTTGAGAGGTGGGGAAAAAAAAAAACTCAGGGCATAGCTGGAACCTAAAGCATTGATGAATCACAGGGGGGCAGGAATTTTTTTCAGTTTCAGGGGGGGGCGGGGGAATGACCCCAAGGGGGAAAATTTTTTCCAAGAGGATATGATAGGGGCCCCTGAGGCTAGAAGGGAGGGAATTTCCAACTGAAAACAAAAGATGAGTAAAATATACACACACAAAAAAAAAACAGAAATCACAGTTTTTTTAAATAATACTTTTCTGGGTACAGGGCCAGGGTCCCGTGCACCCAATTTTTCCCACTGAAAAAAAAGTTATATGCCGGTTTTATCAAATTCACCCTCCACAAGCCCCTGTAAAAACACATCCTCATGGATGCTGAAGAAGTACACTATGCCTGATTCTTATAATTTTTTCTTAAGTGTATCTTGTATCAGTTCAAAACTGTAAAAAATTTTTTTCCAATTACCTCAGGAGGGAGGGTTAAAAAAAAAACTACCTGACAAGATTCGGGAACCCATTTTCTTTTTTTAACAACCACGTCCTTACTTGAATCTAAAGAGAATGAATGCTACTCTAAGTCTTAGGTGGGCAATTCCCTATTTGTAGCTATGAAGCAAGTATCCACAGTGCCCCTGTCTTCAAAAATTTTGAAAATCATAAAATTTTTTAAAAATTTTCCCAATGGAAAAAAGCACCTACTACATCCTCTTTGTAATTCTTTCCCATTAATCTACCATTTTTTTCCTTGAAAAAAATTTCCCTGGTACCCCTTCAACTTTTTTTAATTTACATCTTAAAAAACAGAGCATGACAAAAAAAATAAGTCACACGTTTTTAAAAATAATGATTTGAAAAATCATAACATAAAATAATTTAAATGATCATCTGTCAAAAGTTTCAAATCATGTCCATTCTCTGAATTTAAATAATATATAATGTAAAAATAAAAATGAAGTTCATAGGTGTTTTTAACGGGGGAATCCCCTGTAACCAAACATATGGATGAACAGGATCTGGCACTGACGCATCCTTGAGTTCAAAGATTTGAACCGTTTCATCTGAAACTATGCAAACAATGTAGTTATCATCCTGACATGTAAAGTTTACACATCATAATGGTATTTAAAAAGTCATCACCTACATCAATTCAAAAAAATCGGGGTTAATAATTTCTATAAGTTATTTCCGTTTATATAATAATGAGGAGGGGGGGAAGCCCTTCGGGGAGAGGGGGTGGTCTTTTTTAAAACAGGTGGGGAACCCCATACATACATTATTATATCTATTGACAAACATGTTTAAACTTTTTCATATGTAATTTAATAGGGGTTTTAAAGGTAGTATATCATGCATGGAATTTAAAGATTTAGATTTAAAAGGCTAAGGTTGCCCATGAAACTAAAAAAAAGGGGATCAGATAATTTCTATTTGGGCACTAGAAGGTTATAATTATTATTATTACAAAAAAATAAAACAGAAAAACCCCCAAAAACCCAGGGAAGGGGGAAAAGATGACCTGGGTAAGTCAATGTGGTTTTGGGGAAGTGGGAGATGTAGTTAAAATTATCATACATAGTAATATTGTAAATTCCCTGGAAAACCCCCCCAAAAAAAGTAAAAGTTATAAGAGGATAAGATTTTGTTTGTTTTTTTAACCTCGGAGGGTTAGCAGCCCCAGAAAAGGTGTTTTGAGGACTGTTTTCTTATTTCCTTTGTAGTCCCCAATCTTGGCCTCCATGTGAACAACCCCAAAAATCCCCTTTTCCCGCTAGGTGAACAGGAAAACAGTTTTGGAAACACGCCCGTGTTTTCCCCCTCCCCGGGGGACAAACCACGAACATTCAGCGTGGGGCCCTCCTACCAGGCCTGGGACTTTCCATTGGGGCCCTTTGGGTAATGGGGAAATTAGGTTTACCCAAGGAAGGGAAAGAGCCCTTTTTGATAAAAAAGTTTTTAAAGATAATAAAAGGCACCCCCCGTGAATAGAGGGGTAAATCAAACAACTTACTATTGACAGCCATAAGCGTCTGCTGAGCAGCAGTGTTGTTTTTTTAAAGGTTTGGGTTAGGGTCGCAAAGCTTCCGTGTTTAAAATTTTCCCCCGGGGTTCGGCCCCAGCACACTCTCACAAATTATTTACGTTGATGGTTCTGTTCACCAATCCCGGCGCTGGTAGTGCTGCTGTTGTCTCAAATGATGGTCTCTTAAAAAAAAATTGAGCACCATCAAAACGGGGCCCCTACCCTTCAGACAGAACTGTTTGCCCCTACTTTGCCCCAAATGCGTCCATGTATCTAAGGTTAACCCCTAATTGTAATATTTTCTGTCTCCCTAAAGTTTTCAACTCACCAAGTATAACTTGACAGCCGTGTCGAAGCCAGGCCGGGATGGTAGGTTCTGGATAGTAAGTCAGAGTGCACATGCTGTGGTTCCATCTCTTTCTTCAGATGCATGATAGAACTGATAAATTGGCTAAGTTTTATGCTTTCAAAGGGGGTAGATTACAATCTTGGCTTGTCAGTTAGCAGTTTGAGAACAATAAACGAAAAAAATTCAACTGAATTTTATTGACTTAAGACTCAGGGGGTTTGAACCAGTCAGTCCATCTATCATCATTCTTTATGCGGAGGTCACATGTCTGGGCATCCCAAAAAATAAGCAGACTTTATGTCACTACCGCCCCCTCCGGCTGGGTTCGTATCTTTTGGGAGGTTAAATACCACCCCCAGATGTAGACCAAACAAGATGTAAACTTTGCCAGTTGTTAGCCCCCCTGCGTCATTATGTACTGGAGTGCGGAATTAAGATACTCTTCAGAAATGTTCAAGATATGCAAAATTTTATCCACAGTGGTATATTACAGACCATTCTGGGAAAAAAACCCCGACCCCCAAATAAAGATTGACACGGGGTGTGTGTGTGTGTGTATGTACATGTGTATTTTATGTGTGTATGTTTTACATGTATGCGTGTGTATGTGTATATGTATTGTTTT
>WNWK01058329.1:0-10486 GCA_009830355.1 Cherax destructor | reverse complement strand
AAATTCATTCTTTTAAAACCCGGGAAGGTTTGGGGCCTTCTTCGTCACCAGTCGAGGTTGGGAGACTACATCTCCCGTCTCCACGGCCACACTCGTTTACCTAGGTATCTCAAGGGGCCCCCTTCCCCTCTCGGAGCTTTTAGGTTCCAGTGTCTGTTCGCATATCCTGTTGGGACTGCCCAACCGAGCCCCAGAATTTACCCCAACGACGCCTTCGCCTGCCCCCTTTTTTTTACCTTTCCCTTTCTTGCAGATCCCCCTTTTAATCCTGACTTCTCAACTTTGACAAAACTGTTTACCAAACCCCTGAAGATTTACCCAGACCCCCCCCGTCCCTTTATGATTTTCCCCCCCCTTGAAAATAAAATTTCACCCAAACCCCTTACTAATCGTATCCCTTTTACAACCCCCACTTTGATTTCAAAAAACCTGGGTGTTTTTCCCCGGGGGACCTTTTTTTGATTATAAAATAAAATAATAAGACACACAAAATTTTCCCACCTACGGTAACACTGTTTAGACTTTCACATCTTGGGAACACTGTTATAGAAGATACACACCCCCGGGGTAACCTGAAAATTTATCACACCCTGTTGAACACTATTATAGACTTTTTTCACCTGGTAAAAACTGAAGAAGTTATCAATCCCACTGGTGAAACTATTATAGAAATTATCACATTCTGGTGAACACTAATATAGTTTATACACACAACTGGTGAAACTGTTATACAAGTTATCACACTCTACTGGGGAACACTGTTAAAGAAGTTATCACATACTGGTGAACACTGAAGAAGATCACACCCCTGGGGAACACTGTTATAGAAGTTATCAGACACTATTTGGGAACATTATAGAAGTTATCACACTACTGGAGAACACGTTATAGAATTTATCACACTACGGTGAACACTGTTACAGAAGTTATCACACTACTTGAACACTATTATAGAAGTTATACACACAAAAGAACACTTTTAAAAGTTATCACACTACTGGTGAAACTGATATAGAAGTTTTCACCCCTAGGGTGAACACTGTTATAGACGTTATCAAATACGGGTTACAATGTTATAGAAGTTATCACCAATACTGGGGCACCATGAACATTCCCCAATGAAGAGCAGGGTTGCCACAGACGTTGGGGGAAAAAAATAATGTCGGGGGCCCAAGATTGTTCAACGCCTCCCAGCATACATCAGGGATTACCAACGCCCTGGCTGTCTTCAAGGGACGGGCAGGCACCCCCGGGGCGGTACCTGATCAGCCGGGGGTGGTTTTACGTTTGGGCTGCGCGGGGCAGTCAGCCTGGTTTACCAGGCTCAAAACAAGAGGCCGGTCACAGACCGGGCCGCGGGGGCGTTGACCCCTGGAATTCTCTCCAGGTAGACTCCAGGTAGACTGGTGAACACTGTCATGAAAGTTATCACACACTACTAGTGAACATTATTATAGAAGTTATCACACACTACTGGTGAAACTGTTATAGAAGTTATCACACTACTGGTGAACACTGTTATAAAAGTTATCACACACTACTAGTGAACACTGTTATAGAAGTTATCACACACTACTTTTGAACTCAGTTGTAGAAGTTATCACACACTACTGGTGAACACTGTAATAGAAGTTATCACACACTACTAGTGAATACTCCTATAGAAGTTATCACATACTACTGGTGAACACTGTTATAGAAGTTTTCACACACTACTGGTGAACACTGTTATAGAAGTAATCACACACAACTGGTGAACACTGTAATAGAAGTTATCACACACTACTAGTGAATACTCTTATAGAAGTTATCACATACTACTGGTGAACACTGTTATAGAAGTTATCACACACCTCTGGCGAACACTGTTATTGAAGATATCACACACTACTTTTGAACTCAGTTGTAGAAGTTATCACACACTACTAGTGAACACTGTTATAGAAGTTATTACATACTACTGGTGAATACTGTTATAGAAGTTATCCCACAGGGATATCAGATCCTGAGGAAAGATAGAAGGAGCAGGGGGGGAGGAGGAGGGGTCGCACTGCTTGTAAGGAACCGTTGGAAATTTGAGGAAATGGAAGGAATGGAGGTGGGTAGAGAAAGGGACTACATAGTAGGTACCATCCAGTCTGGGGAACACAAAATAATCATTGCAGTGATGTATAACCCACCACAGAACTGCAGGAGGCCAGGTGAGGAATATGATGAGAACAACAGAGCGATGGTGGACACTCTGGCGGAGGTGGCAAGAAAAGCGCACATGAGCAGAGCGAAGCTACTGGTCATGGGCGATTTCAACCACAGGGAGATCGACTGGGAGAACCAAGAACCACATGGGCGTCCAGAGACTTGGAGAGCCAAGATGATGGATGCGGTACTGGAAAACCTGATGCACCAACATGTCAGGGACACGACCAGAGTGAGAGGAGAAGATGAACCAGCAAGACTGGACCTTGTATTCACCCTGAACAGCTCAGATATTGAAGACATAGCACACGAGAGCCCCCTGGGAGCCAGTGACCATATGGTGCTGAGCTTTGAGTACATTGTAGAGCTACAGGTGGAGAGGGAAAACGGTACCGAAAGAGACAAACCAGATTTTAAAAGAGGAAACTACACAGGCATGAGGAATTTCTACAGGAGGTTCAGTGGGAAAGGAAATGGATGGACAGACAAAAATGAAATGATGGAATACGTAGGGTCAAAGTGCAAGGAGGCAGAGGAACGGTTTATACCCAGAGGAAAAAGATTAAACAGGAAGGCCAGAAAGAGCCCCTGGTTTACCCAAAGGTGCAGGGAGGCAAAGACTCAGAGTGTCAGAGAATGGAAAAGGTACAGAAGGCAAAGAACCCAAGTAAACAAAGAGAGTAGTAGAAGAGCTAGAAACGAGTATGCACAGGTACGGAGGGAGGCCCAGAAACAGTACGAAAACGACATAGCATCGAAAGTTAAGTCCGACCCGAAGCTCATGTACAGTCACATCAGAAGGAAAACAACAGTTAAAGACCAGGTGATAAGGCTGAGGAGAGAAGATGGGGAACCACAAGCAATGATCAAGAGGTATGTGAGGAGCTCAACTTGAGGTTTAAGGAAGTATTCACAGTGGAGGAAGGAAGGCAGCTGGGTAGACAGGATGGGGTGCATCACCAACAAGGGATGTATCAAGTGCTAGAGGGCATACACACAACTGAGGAGGAGGTGAAGCAGTTACTCAGTGACCTTGATACCTCAAAGGCGATGGGTCCGGACAATATCTCCCGTGGGTTCTTCGGGAAGGAGCTGAGGTACTGAGGTGCCACTTACCATAATATTCAACACATCCCTTGAAAATGGGCAGATACCTGAGGTATGGAAGAAGGCCAATGTAGTCCCCATCTTTAAAAAAGGAGACAGAAAAGAGGCACTAAACTATAGACCGGTGTCACTTACATGTATAGTGTGCAAAGTCCTGGAGAAAATCATCAGGAAAAGAATGGTGGAGCACCTCGAGCTGAACAGGATAATAAACACCAGACAGCACGGATTCCGGGAGGGCAAATCCTGTGTAACAAACCTCCTAGAGTTCTATGATAAAGTAACAGAGGTAAGGCAAGAGAGAGAAGGGTGGGTTGATTGCATTTTCCTGGACTGCAGGAAGGCCTTCGACACAGTTCCTCACATGAGATTAGTAAAGAAGTTGGAAGAACAAGCATGTATAACAGGAAGGGCACTGGAATGGATCAGGGAATACCTCACAGGGAGGCAAACACGGGTCATGGTGCGTGATGAGGTATCACAGTGGGCGCCTGTGACGAGCGGTGTACCGCAGGGGTCAGTCCTAGGACCAGTGTTATTCTTGGTATATGTAAACGACATGACGGATGGGATAGACTCAGAAGTGTCTCTGTTCGCAGATGATGTGAAATTAATGAGGAGACTCACATCGGAAGAGGACCAAGCAGGACTTCAAACAGACCTGGACAAGCTTGACATCTGGTCTAGCAACTGGCTTCTCGAATTCAATCCCACCAAATGCAAAGTCATGAAGATCGGAGAAGGACAAAGAAGACCGCTGACAGAGTACAGGCTAGGTGGACAAGGGCTACAAACCTCGGCAAAGGAGAAAGACCTTGGGGTGAGTATAACGCCAAGTACGTCTCCGGAGGCACACATCAACCAGATAACTGCGGCAGCATATGGGCGACTGGCAAACCTAAGATTAGCGTTCCGTTACCTAAACAAGGAATCGTTCAAGACATTGTACACCGTGTACGTCAGGCCCATACTAGAATATGCAGCACCAGTCTGGAACCCACACCTGGTCAAGCACGTAAAGAAACTAGAGAAAGTGCAAAGGTTTGCGACAAGGCTAGTTCCACAACTCAGGGGTCTGTCCTATGAAGAAAGGTTGAGGGAAATAGGACTAACAACACTGGAGGAAAGAAGGGTCAGAGGAGACATGATAACGACATACAAAATACTGCGGGGAATCGACAAGGTAGACAGGGACAGGATGTTCCAGAGAGGGAACACAGAAACAAGGGGACACAACTGGAAGCTGAAGACTCAGATGAGTCAAAGGGATGTTAAGAAGCATTTCTTCAGCCACAGAGTAGTCAGGAAGTGGAATAGTCTAGAGAAAGATATAGTGGAGGCAGGAACCATACATAGTTTTAAGACGAGGTATGATAGAGCTCATGGAGCAGGGAGAGCAGAGACCCAGTAGCGGACAGCGAAGAGGCGGGGCCAGGAGCTGAGTCTCGACCCCTGCAACCACAACTAGGTGAGTACACTACTGGTGAACACTGTTATAGAAGTTTTCACACACTACTGGTGAACACTATTATAGAAGTTATCACACACTACTGGTGAACACTATAAAAGAAGTTATCACACACTACTAGTGAATACTGTTATAGAAGTTATCACATACTACTGGTGAACACTGTTATAGAAGTTATCACACACTAATGGTAAACACTGTTATATAAGTTATCACAATACATGTGAACACTGTTATAGAAGTTATCACACACCTCTAACGAACACTGTTATTGAAGTTATCACACACTACTTTTGAACTCAGTTGTAGAAGTTATCACACACTACTGGTGAACACTATTATAGAAGTTATCACACACTACTAGTGAACACTGTTATAGAAGTTATCACACACTACTGGTGAACACTGTTATAGAAGTTATCACACACTACTGGTGAACACTATTATAGAAGTTATCACACACTACTAGTGAACACTGTTATAGAAGTTATCAAACACTACTGGTGAACACTGTTATTGAAGTTATCACACACTAATTTTGAATTCAAATGTAGAAGTTATCAACAACTACTAGTGAATACTGTTATAGAAGTTATCACATACTACTGGTGAACACTTTTATAGAAGTTATCACACACTACTGGTGTACACTGTTATAGAAGTTATCACACACTAATGATGAACACTATTATAGACGTTATCACACTTCTGGTGAAAACTGTATAGAAGTTATCACACACTACTGGTGAACACTGTTATAAAAGTTTTCAACGCTACTGGTGAACACTGTTATAGAAGTTATCACATACTACTGGTGAACACTTTTATAGAAGTTATCACACACTACTCTACCTGGACCTGGAGTCTACCTGGAGAGAATTCCAGGGGTCAACGCCCCCGCGGCCCGGTCTGTGACCAGGCCTCTTGTTGGACCAGAGCCTGATCAACCAGGCTGTTACTGCTGGCCGCACGCAGTCCAACGTACGAACCACAGCCCGGCTGATCAGGTACCGACTTGAGGTGCCTGTCCAGTGCCTGCTTGAAAACAGCCAGGGGCTTGTTGGTAATCCCCCTGATGTATGCTGGGAGGCAGTTGAACAATCTTGGGCCCTCACACTTATTGTGTTGTCCTCAACGTGCTAGTGGCACCCCTGCTCTTCATTGGGGAATGTTACATCGCCTGCCGAGTCTTTTGCTTTCGTACGGAGTGATTTTTGTGTGCAAGTTTGGTACTAAGCCCTCGAGAATTTTCCATGTGTATATAATAATGTATCTCTTCCGCCTGCGTTCTAGAGAGTACAGGTTTAGGAACTTCAAGCGTTCCCAGTAGTTGAGGTGGTTTATCGCACTTATGCGTGCGGTGAAGGTTCTCTGCACATTTTCAAGGTCAGCAATTTCACCCGCCTTGAAAGGTGCAGTTAGTGTGCAGCAATATTCCAGCCTAGATAGAACAAGCGATCTGTAAAGTGTCAACATGGGCTTGGCATCCCTGGTTTTGAAGGTTCTCATTATCCATCCTGTCATTTTTCGAGCAGATGCAATTGCTACATTGTTATGGTCCTTGAAGGTGAGATCCTCTGACATGATCACTCCCAGGTCTTTGACATTAGTTTTTCGCTCTATTGTGTGGTTGGAATTAGTTTTGTACTCGATGAGATTTTAATTTCTTCACGTTTTCCGTATCTGAGTAATTGAAATTTCATCATTGAACTTCATATTGTTTTCTGCAGCCCATTTAAAGATTTGGTTTATGTCTGCTTGGAGTCTTGCAGTGTCTTCAACGGTGGACACTGTCATACAGATTCGGGTGTCATCTGCAAAGGAAGACACAGCACTGTGGCTTATATCCCTGTCAATGTCTGATATGAGGATGAGGAATAGGATGGGAGCAAGTACTGTGCCTTGTGGAACAGAGCTTTCACAGTAGCTGCCTCAGACTTTACTCTGTTGACTACTACTCTTGTGTTCTACGTGTTAGGAAATTATAAATCCATCTACCAACTTTTCCTGTTATTCCTTTATCACGCATTTTGTGTGCTATTACACCATGGTCACACTTGTCAAAGGCTTTTGCAAAATCTGTGTATATAACATCTGCATTCTGTTTATCTTCTAGAGCATCCAGGACCTTGTCGTAGTGGTCCAGTAGTTGGGACAGACAGGAGCGGCCTGCTCTAAACCCATGCTGTCCTGGGTTGTGCAATTGATGGGTATCAAGATGGGTGGCGATCTTGCTTCTAGAACCCTTTCAAAGATTTTTATGATATGGGACGTTAGCGCAATTGGTCTGTAGTTCTTTGCTATTGCTTTACTGCCCCTTTGTGGAGCGGGCTATGTCTGTTGTTTTTAGTAGCTGCGGACGATCCCAGTGTCCATGCTCCCTCTCCATAGGATGTTAAAAGCATGTTATAGGGGCTTCTTGCAGTTCTTGATGAACACGGAGTTCCATGAGTCTGGGCCTGGAGCGGAGTGCATGGGCATGTCATTTATTGCCTTTTCAAAGTCATTTGGCGTAGTGATGATGTCAGAAAGGCATGCGTCTGTCAAGTTCTGTGGCACTTCATGAAAAATCATTTAGGTTTTCGATTTTCAGTCTGGTTAGTGGCTGCTAAAGACTGAGTCATACTGGGATAGAAGTTATCACACACTGCTGGTGAACACTATTATAGACGTTATCACACTTCTGGTGAAAACTGTATAGAAGGTATCACACACTACTAGTGAACACTGTTATAGAAGTTATCACATACTATTGGTGAACACTGTTATAAAAGTTAACACACACTACTGGTGAACACTGTTATAGAAGTTATCACACACTACTAGTGAACACTATTATAGACGTTATCACACTACTGGTGAAAACTGTATAGAAGTTATCACACACTGCTGGAACACTATTATAGACGTTATCACACTTCTGGTGAACACTGTTATAGAAGTTATCACATACTTCTAGTGAACACTGTTATAGAAGTATCACACACTACTGGTGAACACTGTTTTAGAAGTTATCACACACTACTGGTGAACACTGTTATAGAAGTCTCACAAACTACTGCTGAACACTGTAATAGAAGTTATCACACACTACTGTGGAACACTGTTATAGAAGTATCACACACTACGGTGAACACTGTTATAGAAGTATCACACACTACTGGTGAACACTATTATACACGTTATCACACTTCTGGTGAAAACTGATAGAAGTTATCACACACTACTGGAGAACACTGTTATAGAAGTTATCACACTATTGGTGAACACTATTATAGAAGTTATCACACACTACTGGTAAACAGTGTTATACAAGTTATCACACTCTACTGGTGAACACTGTTATAGAAGTTATCACACTACTGGTGAACACTGTTATAGAAGTATCACACTACTGGGGAACACTGATAAAAAGTTATCAGACACTAATGGTGAACACTGTTATATAAGTTATCACACACTTCTGGTGAACACTGTTATAGAAGTTATCACACTACTGGTGAACACTGTTATAGAAGTTATCACACTACTGGTGAACACTGTTACAGAAGTTATCACACTACTTGCGAGCACTATTATATAAGTTATCACACACTACTGGTGAACACTGTTATAGAAGTTATCACACACTACTGGTAAACACTATTATAGAAGTTATCACACTACTGGTGAACACTGTTATAGAAGTTTTCACACACTACTTGTAAACACTGTTATAGAAGTTATCACTAACTACTGGTACACTGTTATAGAAGTTATCACGAACTACTGGTGAACACTGTTATGAAAGTTATCACACACTGCGTGATGAAGTATCACAGTGGGCGCCTGTGACGAGCGGCGTACCGCAGGGGTCAGTCCTAGGACCAGTGTTATTCTTGGTATATGTAAACGACATGACGGATGGGATAGACTCAGAAGTGTCTCTGTTCGCAGATGATGTGAAGCTAATGAGGAGAATCTCATCGGAAGAGGACCAAGCAGAACTTCAAACAGACCTGGACAAGCTTGACATCTGGTCTAGCAACTGGCTTCTCGAATTCAATCCCACCAAATGCAAAGTCATGAAGATCGGAGAAGGACAAAGAAGACCGCTGACAGAGTACAGGCTAGGTGGACAAGGGCTACAAACCTCGGCAAAGGAGAAAGACCTTGGGGTGAGTATAACGCCAAGTACGTCTCCGGAGGCACACATCAACCAGATAACTGCGGCATATGGGCGACTGGCAAACCTAGGATTAGCGTTCCGTTACCTAAACAAGGAATCGTTCAAGACACTGCACACCGTGTACGTCAGGCCCATACTAGAATATGCAGCACCAGTCTGGAACCCACACCTGGTCAAGCACGTAAAGAAACTAGAGAAAGTGCAAAGGTTTGCGACAAGGCTAGTTCCACAACTAAGGGTCTGTCCTATGAAGAAAGGTTGAGGAAAATAGGACTAACAACACTGGAGGAAAGAAGGGTCAGAGGAGACATGATAACGACATACAAAATACTGCGGGGAATCGACAAGGTAGACAGGGACAGGATGTTCCAGAGAGGGAACACAGAAACAAGGGGACACAACTGGAAGCTGAAGACTCAGATGAGTCAAAGGGATGTTACGAAGCATTTCTTCAGCCACAGAGTAGTCAGGAAGTGGAATAGTCTAGAGAAAGATATAGTGGAGGCAGGAACCATACATAGTTTTAAGACGAGGTATGATAGAGCTCATGGAGCAGGGAGAGCAGAGACCCAGTAGCGTACAGCAAAGAGGCGGGGCCAGGAGCTGAGTCTCGACCCCTGCAACCACAATTAGGTGAGTACAATTAGGTGAGTACACTACTAGTGAACACTAATTTAGAAGTTATCACACACTACTGGTGAACACTGTTATAGAAGTTTTCACAATACTGAACACTGTTATAGAAGTTATCACTCACTAATAGTGAACACTGTTATAAAAGTTATCACACTCTAATGGTGAACAATGTTATAGAAGTTATAACACACTTCTGGTGAACACTATTATAGAAGTTATCACACTAATGGTGAACACTGTTATAGAAATTATCACCCACTACTGATGAACACTGTTATAGAAGTTATCACACACTACTGGTAAACACTGTTTTAGAAGTTATCACAAAAATTAGAACACTGTTTAAAGTTTTCACACACCTCTGGTGAACACTTTATAGAAGTTATCACACACTACTGGTGAACACTGTTATAAGTTATCACACACTATTGAACACTGTTATTGCAGTTTTACATACGAGGGGGATAACTATTATGAAGTTATCCACACACGGTGAACATTATAGAAGATCAACACTGCTGGTGAATCAGTTATAGAAGTTATCACACACTACTGGTGAACACTGTTATAGGTTAACACCGCTGGTAACTCAGTTATAGAAGACCACATACTAGTGAACATTTATGAAGTTATAAACCTACTGGTGAACACTGTTATTGAATTATACACCTCTTTTTTAAATCAGTTGTAGAAGATACACACTACTGGTGAACACTGTTAAAATTATCACATACTACTAGTGAACACTGTTATAAATTATCAACTACTGGGGGAAAACTGTTATAAAATACACACTACGGGGAAATGTTTTTGAAGTTTTTCCCCTTACTGGGAACACGTTATAGAAGTTTCAACTATTGGGAACACTGTTATAAATTTTTACATACTACTGGGGGAAAACTGTTATAGAT